>JAODAL010012529.1:0-95026 GCA_025379985.1 Phyllomedusa bahiana
CGACTGCAAACCAGTGTTTGTGTAGACATAGCTAAGAGTGGAGTTAAAAAAAAAAAAATGAAAGGAAGTAATTAAAAATATTTGTTGTTTTATATAATTCAGTGGGATGGTGATAAAAGATTTGTAACATTTTGCATTGGCACCTATAACTGCTGGAAAACATTAAAGGAGTTGCCTCATTACAAGCTTTCAGCCCACATCTGGTTTTTAGAAGCAAAGGATTTTTGAATTGAGGGGTGTGCTTCTTCTCTGCCTCTTCTCCTCCTCTTCCCCCTTCCCCAGCACACAAAAGCTCTCCTCAGTAACTTCTATACGGGCAGGGGGCAGGGGATTGCCCCCAGAGTTAACCCTGTGGTGCCTGCCTAGTTTCTTCTGCAGGCATCTAGATCACTGAAATTAGGGCAAATCTATGAGTGTGGAGAGGTCTGTGATTGCAAAATAGCAAACAGAGGGGATGCAAGTGTTCCATAACCCTCTGCTTAGCTTACATATCTCCACATCTCCAGCAACAAACAGACCCTTCCAGAACAACACAGGGAAGCTGTAAAAGGGTTATTCAGGATTTTGTCACTAGTACAGCAGAGCATGAACTGTTCACAAGCCTCCCTGATCTGTATAGTATTATTATAGTTACAGCGCCACAGACACATCATGATTATAGTAACACACAGGGTCACTGCTGTCACATCTATCTGTGTAGAGAGCAGGAGGAAGCAGGCACACACAGGGTTAATCCAGGCAGTAAGGACACAGAAGCCAGAGTCCTCACTCCCCCCTCCTCCACTACAAAGCATTCTGTGCGAGGGGCTCTCTGCTCTGACCTGTCTTTTAAAGGTGATGAGTCATACAGACCTGACAGCCAGTAAGATAAGGATCAACAGGTCTGCTGCTATAGAAATTTGAGAAGCTGATTTTTAGTACTACTAACAAGGGCTAACTCAAAATCAGTAGGACATTTGTATGAACATATATTGCAAAGCTGCTTGTTTTTTAAAGATCTTTTAATTAAAACCCAATCATTGTAGCGAGACAACCCCTTTAACTTTAGAGTATGTTCACACAACGTATTTGCGGTCCGCATTTCGGAGCTGCAATGTGCCTGAAGTACAGACCGCAAATAAGGTAATTCATAGCTCTCGTAAGAAGCTATGATTACCCTACGTTTTCCCTCACGCGTATTATGCGCCGAGAGAAAGCAGTGACATGTAAGAAAATAAAAGCAGAATCAGCTCACCCTCCACGCTGAAAAGATTTTTCTCCTTCACCGTAAGAGCGGCACGGTGAAGGAGTCCAATCCTTTAAATTTCTTTGGGACGCAAGAAAACAATGTACCGCCTTTGGACAAGAGGAAAAGGCCACAGGAGATATGTTAAAATCTTCATTTTTAATTGATTCATTAAAAGATCCGCAAAAACAAAACAAAAGGAGACCTCATTCAAAATCCAGAACGTTCGGCTGAGTAAAAGAAAGCCTACGCGTTTCGGGTCAAGTGACTCTTACTCATGGTGTTTCAGCAAAGAAGTGACATGTACCTTCTTTCCCGCGCTTACATGCGGGGGAAAGCGAGACTCCATGGGAGCCGACACAGAGCGCTTTAATACACGCTGGTCATCGTGTACTTCTAAGATACCTGCCATATTGCGGCGTGCACAGTACGCGCCGCAATACGCCGTGTGAAAAAAACCCTTATTAAACCAGATACCCGGGAAATGCTAAAAGTCATTCACTTAAACCCCCTGAGAACCAGAAATAAGATTTGCAAATTAAGAGTAATTTCTCACCTGGACATAGGTGTAATTTTTAGTAGATAGAATAAAAAAAAAAATTACTTTTCTAAGAAATTTGTGCATTTCTCTAATTTACTTTTAAGAAAAGGTAATCATCTGCTTTGTAAACCATGTGTCTTAATCTGTGATATTCATTTGAGAACCCATTTGAAAGTGAATTTAATTATTAGTGATGATAGGAAATTAGCTTTGCTGTTTTAATTTAGTTTTATTGTCTGAATGTAAGATGTGAATGATTAGTAGTGACCTTTGCTCCAAGGATTTTATCCCATTTGAATAATTAGAAGAAAAATTGTCTAAGGTCCTTCCATAATGATTTAGCAATTGAGTTGTGTTTTTTTGTAAAAGTGGAAAGCGCCAGCTTTGATTTCCTTTTTGACTGTAATAAAATGGATTACTACAGGGAATATAACATATTTAAAAAATGGTTTTTGACTTAAAAAACTGCTGCATAGAAATAAATTCTTTAGTTAGACTTTCCAGTCTTTAAGGTCAAGGGGGTCATAGTTTTTCCTTGTAGAGGGCACCATAAAGGTGTGCAGAGACTTATAGACCATGCAATGCTTCATAGGAAATACAGTATTCAGATAAGCTATAGGAAAAAGAGCTAGGATCTCTGGTGCCACCTAAATTTAAAGTTTCTTACAGTCACGTTTAACCCAAAAAAGAGCATTGAAACATGACTAAGTCAAGCCAGTAGCTTTTTTCATAGGGAAAAGCCTACCTTTTTACAAAAAACAACAACAATACCAAAGTACTTCATAGGAGTACTTAAAGATACACAGAAATAAATTATCCAAAAGAGTAAGCCCAAATTGAAGAATCTGTGTTAAAACCTAACTTTTAATATATACCATTAAAAATGGCTAGGAATATCAAAACAATACAACACATAAATACATACAAAACATATATGTGGGACTTGTTGGGGTAGAGGATGGACCCTATAGTATCCCTATGAATCCTATCCTTGACACTGGGTATTAAAAATAGAAGCCCCGATTTCCTCAATAGATGGGAGAAGGAGGCCACAGACAGTTCTCTGCGGTTCATGCAACTCCTGCTTGAGGAGGAAAAGAAAAATCTGGAGTCTCTCAATGGTAAACTGAAGGACCAAGTTGAGGTCATTAAAACCTTTCAACAAGAGAGTGACTGTCTAACGAAAGAGAAACAACTCCAGAGTCCCAAATTGAGGGATTTCATTTTATAAAAAAGAAAAGAAGAATAGGCAATTCTCTAGGGACATTACGGACTTCCAGGAAAACAAGGCATATTCGTTCCTAAGTGATAGAAATACTAAGCGTTATCCTGAAACAGATTTATCATCAACGGATACGGACTTGTCAGATATAGAGGGAGGTGGAAGAGGCGGACGAGGTAGATCACGAGGAAGAGGGAAACCAGGAAGACCTAAGGGTCGGGGAAAGCATCAACCTTTTTTTAGGGGCAACAAGCTACCCCCTCAGAAATCACAATTTCCCCCAGGACCAATAATGTGTCAACACAACTTCCTCCCCCCAATGTAAGTCATGTAAGTCACCCTGTCTTTACATCTCTGTAATTTGTATCAGGAGAATTTTTGTCCGTAGTCTGCAAGAAATTCAAGCAGAGCTTGTGTCCGTAAGGCTATTCAATGTCAGCCTTTCATGAGTACTCAGGTTTTGTGTATGTGTGCAATGTGTATTTACAAAGCAGTGTGTATTTGTGGGGTGTTTGCTATCTGCCCCATCTCTGTAGAATTCATATTCCACAGGTTTTCATGGATGACTTTTGCAGTATTGAACAATACTTCAGGGTCTCTTATGGCCTCTTCCTTTGCTGGCTGATCATTAACCAATCCAGCATACAGCAGGTACCCAGCGTCCTCTGTATTCTCAAGTGTAGCCTATATGTGAATGTCATCAAAAGGTGCAAAGATGGTGCACCCAAGTGAGATTGCCTAAAAATCATTTTCCCACTAAGCTCAGTGGGGCATTCAAACTAAAAATGATTGAATGAATGACTGACTGAATGAATGTATAGTTGTAATGCGGCTTAGTGTGACTAATGTGTACTATAAAATAGGGTTTGCCTTTTTCCACTTACATCTATGGCTGATATGGCCTTTGTGTGCTGGAAGAAAGTCAGTGTTAATGAGAGACAATTTACTTTTATATCTTCTGTATCTACAAGGAAAGATGCTTTTTGATTGCCTCTTTAGTTCCTGGAGAAAACAAAAATCTAACATTAGTGTGAATTAAAATAAGAACCTTCCATGAAATAGGATTATTTTCCAAAGTCAAGTCTTCGGGATCCATTTCATCCCGATTGTCCTCTGTTGATGTGAAACAAAGTGTAATAATTTTACAATATCCGGACCTGACATGTTACTAATAACTGATAACATTACTGTTTGTATCCTGGTCCCATTAGAGGACTAGGTACATGTATTTCATATGCAGGTGGATAGAGTAGATTGTGATGTGGGTGTGTTTGAGGGAGAGGATAACTTGGTCACTCATGATGCACTCCTCCTTTGTGGAGGGACACTGAGACTTCTTCATGGGACTTTAAACTGGACACGTAAAATGTTAAGGTTTAAGGATGATACTGGCAATGAAGATCCACGGTTCTGTGGAACTGCGGCTACTGTGGTGAGTGTATATTGTAACTGAGAAATGTGTGGGCCTTCCTGAGTGTCATTCTTTTCCAAAGGGCAAACGAAATGTTGTATAAACTGGGGAAGTAATTTATGCCATAGACATGTAAACTAATCATCATCCTCACAATTGAAATCACTAATTAACCTTTGTCTTTCAGTGTTTCCATAGCTATGGTGTGTAAAGTTTGGTGATTGTGTGATTGAGATTGACTTCATTTAACATCTTAACAACATTTCCCTATTGTCAATTTCACAGCTAAAATTATTGAATAACCATTCCCATTCTAGACCATCTCCATGCCCCTTATGTGTTTGTATCTAAAACCCCATAGCTCCTAGCATCTGCTTCACAGGATTTTATCACTTTCATCAGTATTAAAACATACTTGTTCTCTATCTGGGGTTTTCGGGTTCAAACTTTCTAAAGATACCCATCCCTTTATTCCCTTGAAGCCCTTTTTTCACTAGAGAAAAGTATGGGCCTCGTCAGCCAACAGAGAGTTATCTATATACTCGTCACTGAGCACCCCGTACTTCCGCGGAACAGTTATTTACTCTCTATACACTATAGAACCTTCAGGGTTTTTATGGAGAGGCAAGTTTACCCTTAATATTTAAAAACACAACAACTCAAGATTGTCTATATGCAACTTATACTTCTATGCAAGCCTTAAGGTAAAAACATTATACTTAACAGTGAGGTAATATTCATAAATCAGGAATAATATATATATAACTTACTTAAACAATACTTATATACCAAAACAATCTGTATAAAATTTACTTAATATGACATTAAATTATCTCACCACATGATGGCAGGCGCCTATTACCTATAAAAAATCACAAAAAACAAACTTTCACAAAGATAAAGACAACAGACCTAATAATAATTCATTTTTATTTAAAGCAAATATGACATTATCAACTTAACTTATTAACTTATCACTCTAAACTCTAAACTCCACACAGTATTCTTAAATTACTTTAAAAGTAAAACAAAACTATAATACTAACGGTACGGAAGAATGGAATAAGATTCTGCTAACAAGACAGTGACAGGGCTTTTAGATTTCACTGGAAAGGAGGAAAATGGATTTTCTGGGGAAGAAGCCTCACCCTGGTGCGCTCCTGTCCAATTCTCCCGTCCAGATGCATCTAGACACGTGGGCCCGTCTCCTCCTCTTGCGTGAGATATCCCGACGAGCCCCCAAATGTTGCGGCAGCTTTTGCCTATCAAGATCAACCTTTTTTCCCCGATCGAAAATAAAGAAACAGTGTACACTGGATTCTTAGATCAAATCAGATAAGAAAAAATTTTATTAATCCTCCATAGCTCTTTTTATTTTGGTTAGGGGATGAGATGATTTCACTTCTAACCAATCACAGATAAGCCAAAATCTATAGGAAAGTACATTTTAGACCAATCAGAACAGATAACGTTATTACTTATTAGAATATGCTGACCAGTGCATCAAGAATTGGCAATAACCATAATTTCAATTTTTAATCCCTAATGACGTTAAACACAGATCAAAGTTGTAAAAACTGGAGCACACGGTGACCCTGTATCTCTCATTCTTTTGGGGTTATTTCCCCATCGTGTGATTTAAAAGTCAACATATTACATTTATTCAGAATAAAAAGCATATGATTCCCTACATGTGGGTTTTTATTTGTATGTGTGTAAAAGTCACGATGACCTGTATATCTATTGCAAGTGTACATTGAAATGAGCAGAACAAACTTGGGATGTGTGTTTTATCAAGGTTCAGATCATCTGCTTTGCAAACCTGAATAATAGCAAAAAGCAAATGTCAGGAACAGATTCATTAAAAATGGCTGACAGTAATTTATTATTCAGATGACAGTTTTTCACTATTCCACTTCAATAGGTATGAGGTGTGTCCCCAGGCAGTATACAATACTAGGTGTTCCCCAGGCAGGTATATAGATAGTGATTTTGTCCCCAGGCAGATATATAGTGAGGTGTGTCCCTAGGCAGGTATTTAGATTTGTGAGGTGGTGTCCCCAGCAGATATATAGTGAGGTGTGTCCCCAGGCGGGATATAGATTAGTTAGGTGTGTCCCAGGCAGGTATATAGCCAGGTGTGTCCCCGGCAGGTATTAGCAGGGTGTTCCCAGGCAAATATTTGATAGCCAGGGGTGTCCCAGGCAGGTATTTTAGATAGCCAGGTGTGTCCCAGGCAGGTATATAGATAGCCGGTGTGTCCCCAGGCAGATTTTTTATGGCCAAAATTAAAACAAACACTAATACTCCCCCCGGTTACCTGCCCTCCCGGGCCCAGCGCGCTCATCTTCCATCCGAGGAGCTTCCCGGGCTGGTGGCCCTGATGACGTCATGCCGCCAGCGCCGGGACCTCCTCCGTCAGCTTTCCCGGGCCCGCACAGAGTTATTACGTGTGCGCCGAGGAGAGGCCGGGCGCGGGGAGCGGAGTTCACCGCGTCGCGCCTAATTCACAAGTAACAGTAGCGCTGACGGCCCGCGGCGGCCCCTCAGCCCAATTTCCCCAGCCCGGCGGGCCGTCAGGCTACTATACAGACCTGGGCAGCGTACGCCGCGGGCCGCATCTGACGAGCTGGCGGGCCGGATGCCGCCCGGGGGCCGTACTTTGCCCAGGTTTGGGTAACTGTATGGACTCCATTTTCTCACTTAAACCTTATGCTTGCCCATGACTATTGATGGGCGAGTATATAGGCTACGTGACAATTGGGGCATTTGAGCATTGTTATTGAGGTGCTGCCTAGAAATTGGGGTAGGAACAATACGTGAGGGGTGGACACATGTTTGAGATGTGACCACTGGTATATGTTCCATAAGGACGTATCCCCATTAGGCTGTATAAGCATTTGGGAGTGACCATACCCCATAATACAACCTCATGAGATAACTCTGTACCCTGGCAAAGGTTAATAATGGCTGCGCTGTGATGAAAATATGTTTGTTTGTCACTTAGATCCCATAATACAGCTTCTGGAATATTATATTCCGTGTAAACTCTCCCCATAATAGGTCACTGTCGGACGTTCAGATTTAAAAGCTAAAAAACTTACACCACCAAGCTAGACCTGGGCTATACAGATGTATGTGACTACTGTTGACACTAAATACACACTACTCTCTCTCCCCTTATTTTTGTGAGATTTTCCCTTACCGTCCCCTGAGGCGATGTAATTAAGGGACATCGAAACATGTTGGGACTTCTATGACTATATTGAGTAAGGGTCAACAGTTCTTTTAGGGCTAGGAACCGGACGGGACCGCCCTTTATCGGGGCGACAATCCTGACATAGGCTAGGGAATAGGATAGGATTCATAGGGATACTATAGGGTCCATCCTCTACCCCAACGAGTCCCCCATATATGTTTTGTATGTATTTATGGGTTGTATTGTTTTGATATTCCTAGCTATTTTAATGGTATATATTAAAAGTTAGGTTTTAACACAGATTCTTCAATTTGGGCTTACTCTTTTGAAAAGCCTACCTTTTGCAGACAGCGGTTTTGGGTGTTTACCCATTGTCAACGTAGAGCAAGGTGCTGGTTTGGTAAAAGATTTCACTGCATTAATGAGGGACAAACACAGTTAAACAGCTGTCAGCAGATAGGAAGCTTTTCTCTATTAAAGGTGTTGTCTAACTACAAGGATTGCTTTTTATGTTAAAGGGATTGTGTCGCAATTTTTTTTTTTTTTTGCAGTAATGTGTGTGTTTTCTATCATCTTTTTATTCCCATTTGCTGTAACTTTGTGAGCCTATAAAAAAAAGTTATACAGCTTCATGTGTGTAAGAGCCCTGCCCCCCTTCAGAGATAGTTCTCTGCTGTGTGAGTTGCAGGACACAAAGGCAGCTACCATAAAGTAAATACTGTAGGTAACAGACTTGAAATGATTCCTGTCTGGTTAACTTCAGTGAGAGCCCCCCTGCTGTGAGCTCAGCCCTGCTCTATTGTCTGCAGGGAACCATGATTGTGGAGCCCAGAGGGTCAGCTACTGAATGTCCAGCCCCTCTGTGCTCCAGCAGGGCTGCCAGAGAAGAGGCTGACAGGTGTGCGACGTGTCCTCGTTCCTATTAAAGTGTTCGTGCATTTGTCACTAACGATTTTTGCACAATTCAAGAATTTTCTGCTAAATTTAGTTCTCTCGCTTCTGACGTAAAAAATGCTATTTTTAAAGGGATTTTTGCGCTAAAATCCTTTTATTTACAGATTTTGACACTAATAAAATTCTCTCGCTGCTGACGCAAAAAAACCCTTTTTTTTATCGATTTTGGCACTAAAATCCTTTTGATTTTGGTGCTAATAAAGAACTCTCACTTCTGATGCTGAAAATTAGATTCTTTACGGATTTCGACGCCAGACTCCGTTTCGCGGCGGCGGATTTCGACGGCAGACTCCGTTTCGCGGCGGCGTATTTCGACGGCAGACTCCGTTTCGCGGCGGCGTATTTCGACGGCAGACTCCGTTTCGCGGCGGCGGATTTCGACGGCAGACTCCGTTTCGCGGCGGCGGATTTCGACGGCAGACTCCGTTTCGCGGCGGCGGATTTCGACGGCAGACTCCGTTTCGCGGAGTTCCTCTTTAGTTCCTCCTGTCGTACACGTCGTTCCCCTCTGACACACGTCGTTCCTCGTTAGTTCCTCCTGTCGTACCCATCTGACACACGTCGTTCCTCGTTAGTTCCTCCTGTCGTACCCATCTGACACACGTCGTTCCTCTTTAGTTCCTCCTGTCGTACCCCTCTGACACATGTCGTTCCCATCTGACACACGTCGTTCCTCTTTAGTTCCTCCTGTCATACATGTCGCACCCATCTGACACACGTCGTTCCTCCTGTCATACACGTCGTACCCCTCTGACACACGTCGTTCCTCCTGTCGTACCCCTGACACACGTAGTTCCTCTTTAGTTCTCATGTCATACTTTGTCGCACCCTCTGACACACGTCTTTTCCTCCTGTCATACATTTCGTTCCCCTCTGACACACGTCTTTCCCTCCTGTCGAAACCCCCTCTGACACACGTCTTTCCCTCCTGTTCGTTACCCTCTGACACACGTCGTTCCTCTTTAGTTCCTCATGTCATCATGTCGACCCCCTTTGACACACTCTTTCCCTCTTGAGTTCCTCCTGTCGTACCCCTCTGACACACGTCGTTCCTCTTTAGTTCCTCCTGTCATACATGTCGTACCCCTCTGACACATGTCGTTCCTCTTTAGTTCCTCCTGTCATACACGTCGTTCCCCTCTGACATACGTCGTTCCTCGTTAGTTCCTCCTATCGTACATGTCGTACCCATATGACACACGTCGTTACTCGTTAGTTCCTCCTGTCGTACCCATCTGACACACGTCGTTACTCGTTAGTTCCTCCTGTCGTACCCATCTGACACACGTCGTTCCTCGTTAGTTCCCCTGTCGTTACCCATCTGGACACAAGTGGGTTTCCTCTTTTAGTTCCTCCTGTCGTACCCATCTGACACATGTCGATCCCATCTGACACACGTCGTTCCTCTTTAGTTCCTCCTGTCATACATGTCTCACCCATCTGACACACGTCGTTCTTCCTGTCATACACGTCGTCCCCCTCTGACACACGTCGTTCCTCCTGTGGGTTACCCTCTCTAACACGTCTTTTCCTCTTTTGTTCTCATGTCATACATGTCGCACCCCTCTGACACACGTCGTTCCTCTTTAGTTCCTCCTGTCGTACCCCTCTGACACACGTCGTTCCTCTTTAGTTCCTCCTGTCATACATGTCGTACCCCTCTGACACATGTCGTTCCTCTTTAGTTCCACCTGTCAAACATGTCGCACCCATCTGCACAACATCGTTCCTCTTTAGTTCCTCCTGTCATACAGGGTCGTACCCCTCTGACACCACGCGTTCCTCCTGTCGTACCCCTCTGACACCGATCGTTCCTCATTAGTTCCTCATGTCATACATGTCGTACCCCTCTGACACAGGGTCGTTCCTCTTTATTTCCTCCTGTCATACATGCGTAACCTCTGATACACGTCGTTCCTTTTGTTCCTCTGTCGTTACCCCTCTGACACAGTTGTTCCTCTTTAGTTCCTCAATGTCTTACATGTCGCCCCCATCTGACACAGTCGTTCCTCTTAGTTCTCCTGTCGTACCCCTTCTACACACATCATTCTCTTTAGTTCCTCCTGTCATACATGTCGTTCCCATCTGACACACGTCGTTTCCTTTTTCCTTTATTCCTTTATTCCTTGTTATACATGTCGCACCCCTCTGACACACGTCGTTCTCTTTAGTTCCTCCTGTCTACTGTCGCACCCTCTGACACCGTCATTCCTCTTTAGTTCCTCCTGTCATACATGTCTTACCCCCCTGACACACGTCATTCCTCTTTAGTTCCTCCTGTCATACACGTCGCACCCATCTGACACACGTCATTCCTCTTTAGTTCTCTCTGTCATACATTGTCGCCACCCATCTGACAACACGTCGTTCCTCTTGAGTTCCTCCTGTCCTACAGTCGCCCCCATCTGACACAGTCATTCCTTCTTAATTTTTCCTCCTGTCATACATGTTGCAACCATCTGACACACGTCGTTCATCTTTAGTTCCTCCTGTCATACACATCGTTCCTCTTTAGTTCCTCCTGTCATACATGTCGCACCCATCTGACACACGTCGTTCCTCCTGTTATACATGTCGCACCCATCTGACACACGTCGTTCCTCATTAGTTCCACATGTCATACATTTCGACCCCTGGACACAGGGTCGTTCCTCTTTAGTTCCCCCTGTCATACACATCGTTCCTCTTTAGTTCCTCTGTCTTTACATGTCGTACCATCTGACACTCGTCATTCCTCTTTAGTTCCTCATGTCATACATGTGCAGCCCCATCTGAACACCATCTTTCCCTCTTTAGTTCCTCTGCTACATGTCTTTCCCCTTGAATATGTTGTTCCTCTTTAGTTCCTCCTGTCATACATGTCGCACCCCCTCGGGACTTACGTTGTTCCTCTTAGTTCTCCTGTCATATATGTCGCACCCTTGACACCAGTCATTCCTCTTTAGTTCCTCTGTCTTAATGTCGCACCCATCTGACACAGTCCGGTTCCTCTTTAGTTCCTCATGTCGCACCCATTCTGACCACGTTTTCCTCGTTTAGTTCCTATGTCGTACCATATGACACACGTCGTTCTTCTTTAGTTCGCTCCTGTCATACATGTCGCACCTTGACACCGTATTCCTCTTTGTTCCTCCTGTCATACTGTCGCACCCATCTGACCACGTCATTCCTCTTTAGGTTTCCTGAACAATGTCGACCATTGACAACATCGTTCCTCTTTAGTTCCTCTGTTATACATGTGACCTTGAAACACGTCTTCCTTTTAGTTCCCCCTGTCTTAATGTCGTACCCATCTGCCCAACATGTCCTCTTTAGTTCCCTCTGTTAACATGTCGCACCCATCTGACACACGTCGTTCCTCTTTAGTTCCTCCTGTTTACATGTTCGCACCCATCTGACACACGTCATTTCTTTAGTTCCTCCTGTCATACATGTACACCCATTGCCCAACGTCATTCCTCTTTAGTTCCTCCTGTATACATGTACCCACCCATTTGAACACGTCGTACCATCTGACACAGGGTCGTTCATCTTAGTTCCTCCTGTCATACACATCGTTCCTCTTTAGTTCTCCTGGTTCATACATGTCGCACCCATCTGACACACGTCGTTCCTCATTAGTTCCACCATGTATACATGTCGCCACCCCTTGGAACACGTCGTTCTCTTTGTTCTCCGGGGTGTTCATTGTCTTTCCCCTCTGACATATGTTTTTTCTCTTTAGTTCCTCCGGGTATATATGTCGCACCCATCTGACACACGTCATTCCTCGCTAGTTCCTCCTGTCGTACAGGTCGCACCCATCTGACACACGTCGTTCCTCTGGAGTCCCACATGTCGCACCCATCTGACACACGTCGTTCCTCGTTAGTTCCTCATGTCGTACCCATCTGACACACGTCGTTCGTCTTTAGTTCCTCCTGTCATACATGTCGCAACCATCAGACACCCGTCGTTCCTCTTTAGTTCCTCCTGTCATACTGTCCCCACCCATCTGCACACGTCGTTCCTCTTTAGTTCCTCCTGTATACTTGTCGCCCCCATCTGACACACGTCTTTCCCTCTTTAGTTCCTCCTGTCATACATGTCGCACCATTCTGACACCGTCGTTCTTCTTTAGTTCCTCATGTCTTTACATGTGTCGCACCCATCTGACACAGTCGTTCCTCTTTAGTTCCTCCTGGTCATACAGGGTCGCACCCATCTGGACACAGTGTTCCTTTTAGTTCCCCCTGTCATACATGTCTTTACCCATCTGAAACACGTCTTTCTTCTTTAGTTCCTCCTGTCATACATGTCGCACCCATCTTACACACGTCATTCCTCTTTAGTTCCTCCTGTCATACACGTCGTTCCCCTCTGACATACGTTGTTCTTTTTTGTTCCTCCTGTCTACATGTCCCCACCCTCTGATACGTTGTTCCTTTTGTTCCTGTCATATATGTCGGCACCATCTGACACACGTGTTCTCTTTAGTCCCTGTCATACACATCTTTCCCTCGTTAGTCCTCCTGTCATACATGTTGTACCCTTTCTGACAAAACGTCGTTCCTCTTTAGTTCCTCCTTCATACATGTCCACCATTGAACACGTCGTTCCTCTTAGTTCCTCCTGTTATACATGTCGCACCCATCTGACACACGTCTTTCTTCTTTAGTTCCTCCTGTCATACATGTCGCACCCATCTGACACACGTCATTCCTCTTTAGTTCCTCATGTCATACATGTCGCACCCATCTTACACACGTCATTCCTCTTTAGTTCCTCCTGTCATACGTCGTTCCCCTCTGACATACGTTGTTCCTCTTTAGTTCCTCCTGTCATATATGTCGCACCCATCTGACACACGTCGTTCATCTTTAGTTCCTCCTGTCATACACATCGTTCCTCGTTAGTTCCTCCTGTCATACATGTTGTACCCCTCTGACACACATCGTTCCTCGTTAGTTCCTCCTGTCATACACGTCGCACCCATCTGACACACGTCGTTCCTCTTTAGTTCCTCCTGTCATACACATCGTTCCTCTTTAGTTCCTCCTATCATAAACGTCATTCCCCTCTGACACACGTCGTTCCTCTTTAGTTCCTCATGTCATAAACGTCATACCCCTCTGACACACGTCTTTCCCTCTTTAGTTCCCCCTGTCATAACTCGTCGTTCCCCCTTTTGTTCCTCCTGTCGTATAATCATTCCCCTCTGATTGGGGAAACGTTGGCCACATTTTGATACCTGTGGGGCGGAATGCAGACATATACTGTGGTGTTCCTTCTGCATATCCATATTTGAAATATGAGTAAGGGGATGTGCACACAGAGTCTTGGGATCTGTATTGGTCCGAAAGCGATCCAAAAAACGTAGCGTTCTTTCGGTTTGCAAAACGCAGCTAAGTTTTTTGGATGCATTTTGGTGCAGCAGAATCGCACCCTATAGTTTATTATAGGGCTCCTGCTGCGTCTTTTGGACGAGAAATTGAAATGACAATTCCTGGAACAGATGCGAAAGACGCAGTGAGACGCGTATCGCCAATCACTCGTGTGAAAGCCGATGCGTGTTTCTAATAAACAGCAATGTAAAATCACACTGCTATTTACTCGCAGTGTTTGGGGATGACGACAGATCCAAACACAGTATTTGAAAAGCGTATGTTACACGGAGTCAAAGACGCCATGTGAACGACCCTAAATGGTAATCACAATTTCACTCTGGGTTTTTCCTTTTTCAGCTATGGATACACAGCAGCTCTGTAGGTTGTCCCTTTTTGTCACCAGCAAAATGGAGATTCAATCCACCTCCCCCCTCCTCATGCACACAGGGGAAGGGGAGGCTTGTGAGGTCACCACCAGACGCACAATTCACAGCAGTGCTGCAATACATGGTTTTGTACATGGACCAAAATGTTTTATTTGGTTGTGCTCCACTGGTGGTAAGAGTGGGAAACTTGAAACTATTAATCATTTTTAATATTTACCACAAATTGAATGAAAGAAAAAATGCTAAAAATTTAGGACAAAATGAACACACAACATTTCATCAATAAAAAAAAAATAAAAAAATTTGATGACAGATTCCCTTTAAAGATCTTGCAAAAACAAGTCACTTTGCAATAGGTCTCCATTAACAGTATTCTACCTATTCTGAGATATCTCCTCTTGTATGGACTGCATCCGCTCCTCAGGTTGCTATAGCTACGACTGTTCAATTTTCTCTAATTTGGCTTCAGCATGGTTTTCTATAGCTACAGACCCGGCTTCTACTGCAGCCAAGTAGAAGCCAGTTTAAACACGCCCCTGAATTCAAATTAAACCAAGAAAACAGGACTGAGGTAAGATGAATCAATGTAGTGAGACAACCCCTTTAAGTACAGACGAGCGTTGCACACTCTCTTCTGTTCTATGGAAGGTCCGAGTACAGGGATCTCCTATTGAAATGAGTGGAGAGTGCTGCACAGCCACCTCTCCATTTTGCACAGAGAAGTTTGGGAGCTCGTTCTCAGGATGGGTGTAGGTCCTCCGATATTCATGGCTTATCCTGTCACTATATCTCAGGGTATGTTCACACGCGTAATTTCGGCACGCATTTCGCAGCGTATCTGCGCTCTAATACGGGCTAGATGCGCACCGAAATTACAGTAATCCATAGTTCTCATAGAGAATTATGGATTACGCCGCCTCTTCCCGCTCGTACAATGCAATCGTATTGTACACGCAGGGAGATAAGTGCATGTCTATGCGGCCGGCGGGTAGCCACCCCGCTCCCGAGACACACTATGTACTGCGGCGAGTACTGTATGCGCCGCAGTAAATCGTGTGGCCATACCCTTATTGATAAATGTCTGGTAAGGGAATACCTTTTTATTGGGTTGGATATAACGGTAAGTGACTTAATTTCCCTTTAGGCTTGTAGTATTTTTCCCCAAGGCTTATGTAAAAAAAGGGATTTTATGAAAAAAAAAACAGGTGTAATATTTTCCCTAGGATTTAGATTTATGAGAGTGGAGGGTCTATCAGTCTGACTTGTCACAAAGGTGTTTTGGAGGGAAGTTATTTTACCATATTTGCCTGCTCTTTGGGATTGTCCATAACAGTGGAGGTATACCCCCCCGCCCCACGACAGAGCAGTAGAGAGTTCCACAAAGGATTTTGACAGGTACATGCTGCAGATAGGTTGAAGTCAATTGGAGTCATATACATATGTATTGAGGAAGTCGGTGCCTTTTTAATTCTTCGGGTTGTTAAGTAAACACTAGGTTTGGCCCTTGTTTATATGATTTCCCCTGGCCTTAGTTTTTAAAGGTGGGCACTGCAGAAACTGCTAGTGGAGCATTATTCTGAGGGTGGATGTAATGGAAGCTGGATTTAAATGGGGGAAAAAAAATGTTTCGGCCCAAAAGAAGTGCAGCCCCGTTTTGGGAAGTTTAAAAATGGGACAAACCCGCGGGGTTCCAGATGGCATACCCCCAGGGGCCCTAAGGAGTTAAGTGATGTCATAGATAGGCCCTATTCTTAATATTCGGGGACGTCTAAAAAGGGGTATGTCCCAAAAGGATTGGCCCCTACCCAAAAGGGGGGGTCCCAATATTAAAAAGGGGGTTCAAAAAGTGACCAGGAAAATAAGGCCAGTAAGCTTAACCTCTGTTGTAGGTAAAATGTTTGAAGGTTTTTCAGAGATCCCTTCCCTGGAGTATCTCACAAAAAATTTAAATTTAAAAACGCCGTTCCAGATGGGTTCATGAAGGTGGTCTGTCAGACTAATCTCATCAGCTTCTAGGGAGGAATTTCAGGGGGTAGACGGGGGGGGTTTGGGGGGGGGTGGGGGGCACTGGATGATAAAATCTCGTTTTTCTAAAGCATTTGCGGTGCACTTAAAAGGTTGGTTTTTTAAAATGGGGAATGTTTGGGAAAGGGGGGAAAAAAAATGTTTTGCAAGTGGGTAAGTAACTGGCCCCACTGTAAAAAAACAAAGGGTAGTAATTAAGGGTTTACAACTCAGACTGGATCGCTGTTATAGGGGGGGTTTACCAAAGGGGGTCTTTTAGGGGGCCCCCTATCCTTTTTTCCCATTTTCTTTAAATGATTTTACAAGGAATAAAATTTAAAAATATCAAATCTTTGCAGACGATACTAAGCTCTGTAAAGTAATCAACACAATAGAGGGGGATAAATTGTTATTACAAAGGGATCGGGGATAATTTGGGGGGGCCGGGGCCCCGGGAAAGGGCCCAGATGAGGTTTAACCGGGGATAAATGCAAGGTTTTTGACATGGGGAAGAGAAATCCATTAATGTTACTTTTTAAAG
The DNA here is from genome assembly GCA_025379985.1 of Phyllomedusa bahiana. NCBI lineage: Eukaryota > Metazoa > Chordata > Amphibia > Anura > Hylidae > Phyllomedusa > Phyllomedusa bahiana. Next base: position 16,850 of record JAODAL010012529.1, read on the forward strand.
GGAAAAAACCCAACTGGGTAAAAGTGACATGGAGAAGGACTTTTGGGGAATTCCCGGTGGAAGTAAACTTAATTGTAGCAGGCCGTGTCAGGCGCAGCAGCCAAAGCGAATTTTGGATCATGGGGTGCATTAAAAAGGGGGATGATGCACATGATGAGAAAAAATTTTTCTCCCATTATACAAGGTTTATGGTTTTGAAAACACATGGGTTTTGTGTACAGTTTTGGGCAAACCGTTTACAGGAAAGACATTGTGACTTGAAAAGGTACAAAAAGGGGGAAAAAAAAATAATAAAAAAGGGTGGGTGGACTAAGTACACAGAAAGATTTGGGAAGATTGGGTTTTTTAGTTTAGAGAAAAAAAAGGCTTGGGGGGAAATAATAAAAATGTTTAAATTTCATCAAAGGTAATAAATAGATCTCTCCCAAAAATTTATTTTTTACACCCGGGCTGTATCTTTGAAAAAAGGGGGCAAACCTTTAGTCTTGAGGAAAGAAAGTTTCTACTTTAAAAAATAGAAAGGGATTCTTTACTGTAAAAGCAGGGGAAATATGGAATTCTCTGCCAGAGAGATGGTCCATGGTGAATTCAAAAAAACCCAAATTCAAAAAGGGTTTGGGTGCATTTTGGAGCGTAATAATATAAAAAATTTTTTAGTGACTAGGATTCAGGAAGGGGTCATTTATCCAGGGATTTTTCTGATTGCCAGATTGGAGTCGGAAGGAATTTTTTCCCCAAAAAGAGGGACCAAATTGGCTTCTACCTTTTTTGGGGGGTTTTTTCCTTCCCCTGGGGTCAACACCTTTGACCAAAAAGGCCCGAACTAGATGGGGCGGTTTTTCTTTTTTTAGCCTTTCAAAAAAAATATGAAACTATGAAGGTGTAACACATTTTGAATCTCCCTGAAAGTTTTTAACTTCTTTAGGAAAAGCTCTATTACTTGCTGAATTGCTGATATTTATAGGCTGAGCGGTGCATTTTCATAGGTCTTAAATTCGGGGGGTTTTTGGGGAATTGGGTTTTAGTAGGGGGGGGTTTTTTCATGGAAACATTTGATGAAAATTGGGAAAAGGTTGCTGGCAAACGGAAAAAACCATCATTTTTTAAAAAGATTAGGTAATAAAATGTTTTTTAACAACGTCAATGCCCGTATATTTAAAATTTACAGTAACTTTTAAAAATGTTTAGATATACACATGACACTTGAGGAACCCCAGCACTAAAGGAGTTGTCTCACCATGCTGTTTCATAGAGCCACAGGCAGCTTCAAACTCACTCTTTCAGGTCGGCCTGTGGGTGGGTCTGCAGTAGTGATTGACATATCAGCTGTGCTATTCCCAGCTATTCCTGTTGCAGTGACATGAGTGCAGGAAGTTTGTAAACTGTAGCACACAAAGCTACAGAGCTCTTAAGGGTTAAAGCCTGTCATTCACAAGCTCCTGTGCAGGAGTGACTCGCCATGGTCAACTGGCAGCTTGGAGCAATGAGAGAGGTGGTTGGTAACTAAGAGAACCTTGTGTACATTAGTTGTAGATTAAAATCTCCTTTTTCTCGTAATCAAAAGAAAATCAGAACAGCAGTGTATTTGGTAACAGTCTTAATTTACCTTTCCCTACATTTTAAAAGTTAATCATTGTGGTGAGAAAACCCCTTTAAGTTTATTTGCATAAGCAGTGTCTACAGAGAAGTTGCATTTTACTGTATGCTAGCCCTTTATTGCAGTAATAATATGTTGTCAAAACCGCTCACTTTATTCAAAGCATATTGTTGGTAATAACAGTTACTGTAAGCTGTACTTGACTGGCATTTCTGCTCATCATGGTAACAGTCTGGTATAAAAAAAAATTACAATTACGTGCAAAAAATACAAGAGTGTGTTTTTATTTTCTTATATAAAAAAGTCAACTCTGCCACACTGGCACAAAGTTCTACTGAAGCATATTGTGCTTGTGTGGTGGTATAGCTTGTAGATCTTTTGGTTCCTTATATTCCTAAGACTCTCATATGTTCATACACTGCACATATAAACACCTGTAAAGTAGGGATGGAGAACGTCCAACCTTATGTATATTGTCTCCAAGTGGGCAAAAAAGTGGAAAGAGATTTAGAGACCAGAACATGATGAGTAGCAGATCTACTAAAACTGTTCCTTCGCAATGTGCTACTGCGCATGCGCTGGCCTGTGAAGCTCCTGGGACATCAAGCTCAACAGTAAGGCTATGTTCACACAATGCACTGCGGTGCGTACAGTACATCGTGTCTTTCAGGAGCTCGCGCTAAAATGCACGTACTCCCGCGGCGCAGGAGGGCCAGCAGCCCGCCGGCCCCATTGACATTCATTACTCGCGGTGCGTATACGCCGCCAATAATTGACATGTCACTTATCTCCCCGCGTGTACAATACGATCGTATTTTATGAGTGGGGAGAGGAGGCGCAATCCATATGAGAACTATGGATTACCATAATTTCGCAGCGCATCTCGCCCGTATTAGAGCACAAATACGCGGCGAACTGCGCGCCGAAATTATGCTGTGTGAACATACCTTAACAGCTTTAGCCCTTGCATTTCTGCCCCGGCATGTAAATGCATTTTGAGCAAGAGGCATAGGCATCCTATCATTAGGGAACACAGACTCGGGCGCGTTGCATTTAAGCTCTGGTAGGGATTTAGGACTCCAGGCCAACCCTAATTTTTGTGCCAATATGCTATTCCATTGGAGAGGCCGGGGACATCAAAACAAGGCAAAAAAAAGACTCGGTCTTCCCTAAACTACGGGGCGAGAAAGGCTTTGGTTTCCCAATTCAGCTCTAGTCCCCTCTTATACCCTGTGCAGGGTGGGGAAAAGTGGATGAGACTTGATGCTGATGTACTCGTCCGTTCATGTGCATCTGCGGTTGTGCTAATCAGGGGGAGAATGTTTAACAGATATAGCTAAGTCTAAGTCTCAAGTCAATAAACTTTGTGTGGCCCGCAAATGATGTTACAAATATCCATGGTCCTTGGAAGAAAAATAGTTCCCTACCCCTACTGTAGAGGTTACTGATGAAAATGTGGTCATGTTTCTTTACTTCTACTTCCAGGAACACAGTAAAGAGGAATTGGACGCATGGAAGATTGTGCGTGTCAGTGAAGATTTTCGAGTGATTGCCTTGGGGCTGCCAGTCCCAAAATATTCTGGCAACCCTCTTGATCCTCCTCTGCGCTCCAGGTTTCAAGCCAGAGATATTTATTACCTGCCATTTAAGGTAAAACATTGTGATAATTATTTGGCACTTCAAAACAACAAGGATCTCTGACTATGTTGCTTCACCAGTAATGAAATAACTACTGCTGTGAAGAAGGTCGGATAACATACTTGCCAAATGTTCCAGCTAAGGCTGTTTACTGACTTTTACTTTGTTTAGTCCATTGTGTGTAATGATGTTTTCTAAGGCACAGAAAAGTATGTTGCTTGAAATGAAAAGAAGATTGAGTTTAGAAAAAGTATGAAGAAAAGTGAATAACAAATTGCCAAAAAACATTTCTCATTTCTTTACGGTTTTTTTATTTCCATGTTGGCAGCAACACTTTTTTACATAGTTTTAGACATTCTTTCTAATGTGCTGTACAATATTATGCATCACATATATAGTTTTATTTAGAACGGTACCAATAAAAATTGGCTTTAGCGCTTAAAAAATACTGAACATATTGACCTCAATAGAAAATACGTGTTGTAGTTCATATGACGCATATTTTTTTTGGGTGCAGCTTTCAAAACAGACGCATGGTCAAAAAAAACTTTGAACATGCCCATCCTTTGGTCATATTCATTTCGGAAAACCACTAAAAATTGCTATTGATGTCACTGGAATGGTTTAAATCCTCATGCAATAAGCGCTGAAAACATTTGCATGTAAAACCAAACCATGCAAAATGTGTCTAAATCCACATACAATAAACATGTACAATAAGTTAACGTGGATTTCAACGGCAGAATTGGATTTCACGCTTACATTTTACTCTTAATGTGTGACTGTACCCTAAGGTTAATACACACTGGACACAAACACTGCTGATTTGACACAAAAATACTTAACTGATGCCCAGGAAGCGTATGATGAACAAGCATATGAAGATAGTCATGGCACCTATGATGAAAGGAGGCCACAGAATATCCAGAACAGATTAAAGTACCAGGCATGTGACTGGGATGTTACAAATTCTGTGCCCACATGAGGGAAATTTTCTGTGCGGAAAATGAACTGTAGTGTGGATTTCTGCATCCGCAGCATGTCAATTTCTACTATGGATTTTACCCTATTGAATTAAATGGGGTCAAATCCGCACCAAAATCAGCACAAAAATGTGCTCAATCTTTTGCAGATCTTTCTTGTGCACATTTAGCTGCAGGTTTGCTGTGGAAAATTTCCTCAGCAAATCCGGCCTATGTGCATTCATCTCTAGAATTTCAATTTCTGTTGCTCTGGATCCGCAACTGCAGATTTTGAATACTACAAATTTTCTTTCTTTATACATTAGCAGAATCGACTTCAAAATCTGCAGGTACAAATCTGCACTAATTCCACACCCAAAATCCATATTTTTTGGTGCAGCATTGTCTCTGCAGATTTACTTGTAGAAATGCTGTAATCCACAGCATTTCCAACCCGTGTACAGAGAACAAGAAGGTTAGATGTTTAAAAATAGGTATGATTCTGTGTATAAAGGCCATGTAATAAAGATATGACATAGGTTCTGTCTCTTGACATAGAATTTATTAGTTACATTTTTGTAATTAGTGCCATTTAAAGGTAAAAAGGAAGAAATAAATCAATCAGAAACCCATTAGTTTGCAACAATCCGATGGCAAGGTTTTCAGAAGAGCTCTTGTGACCCGATCTTGAAGGAAGATGCTACCAGAGCATTGCCAACCTGTAAATTCTGAACCTACTTCTATCTTAGGCCTCCATAAATTCAGCAGTAGGCATGCTTGTTTTAGGCATCTCAATTTTAGGTTTATTTTAATATTACTTTTAAATAATAATAAAAAACATATTTAAGGTCCATATTTATTGGTAGGTGAAATATATTTATTAAAGTATTAGGTTAGTCAAAAAGATCAGTTACCTGTTACTAGTAAAGTTACTTTACTCATGATTCAGCTGTACTACTTTAGTCATTTCAGATGCTTGCTGCTTGGATCAAAGCATAGATTTTGTTTTTAAGTAGTTGGAGGAATATTTTTGTTCAACCTTCCAATCAGTATTTTCTCTCATGATAAATGAGAGAAAGAATGTGACTTTTAATAACCGCGCACTGTGTGTAGCCAATTAATTGCTGCCATCACTAAAGATTGAAGAAAGGCGCCACAATCCTGACAATTTATACTGTTATATCTGCAGAATGTAATTAATCTTCTGTTGTTTTTTACCCAAACAGGATCAACTCCAGCTACTGTATTCAATCGGACCAAATGTTTCTGCCGAAAGGTAGCTTAATAGAAATACTTTTTCAGTAGTTCTTTTCTTACATAATTGAAAATATTGCTGTACTTTGTAACATTGATATATTTTTATTTTGTTAAATTAATAAAAGTTCTTTAATCTAACACAATATGACATTATAACAGTAACTCACACTTATGGTCTAGAAATCCTGATAAACTCGATAGACATGTGTCAGATTATTGAGAATTAACTAAATTGTTTTGCACTGGGATGTCTTCTCTGGTTCCCAGAATAAAATAATGGTGTACATTATATACCTCCCATTGTCTGAGCATCAGCTGTGGCTGGGGTAATTTCTTCATCATTTTCAGACACAGGAGGACTGTTGCCTTTGTTTCACTTCTTTACTTTGATTCTACAAAAATGTTAGTTGGTGCCCTCAATGTCGCCTGCCTAGATTACTGCAACATCTTTCTGCAAGGCCTACCATCTAATACTCTTGCTCCTCTCCAAACTATCCTCCACTCTGCTGCCTGGTTAATCCACCTCTCTTCTCGTTACTTCTCTGCCTCTTCCCCCTGCCAATCCCTTCACTGGCTATCCATTTCTGAGAGAGTTCAGTTAATACTATTTAACATGAAATACAAAGATCTCTATAACCTGTCCTCTACTTACATATTTGCCTTAATCTTCTGATGCCTCCCCCTTAAACAATCTCAGATACTCACAGGACGTCCTTCTTTGCTCTTCTTTTGTCTGCTTCTTACACAACTGGCTCAAGATTTCTTTAGTGCATACCCTATACCCTAGCATTCACTTCTCCAACAAATCTGACCCCTTCAACTCTGAAACCTTTTAATATAGACCAAAAACCCATCTCTTAATAGCCTAGACCTTGCAATAACCTTGGTGCCCCTATACCACCATAGATATAGCTCCTTCCCTCACCTGTTGTCTCCTTCTCCCTCTCCTGTAGATTCTGAGCCTTCACTCGCAGGGCCCTCTCTCCCTCTGTACTAGTTGGTTACTTATTTAGAGCTGGTTATTGTACTCGTTTGTGTCTTAGTTATGTTGTCTTGTTGAACGCAAAACGCTCTATAATGAATGGCTCGTAAGTACGTAATAATATTTGACACGTTAAGCTAAAGATCAAATTAGTTGAGGGCCTTCACTATGACGATTTCCAGGAATATAGATATCATTGCACACTGGAGAACAAATTCTTCAAAAAGACTTCAGTAGCTCTGAATTTTCAACACAGGATTTCCTTAGAAGTGCTATTGATTTAATTCTATTGAGATTGAGCATTATTCGATATGTTAAATTCCTTTAATTTGGTATCTACAAATTAGTAAACTCTGATATTCCAGCCTCTTTTACAACATAGAACTGCAGTATGTACAATTTAGCACTGGTAACTCTTAGGCTAGGTGCACACGGGCAAATTTCGCTTTCCGCGTCTTATTTGCGCTCTAATACGAGCGAGATGTGCGCCGAAATTGCAGTAATCCATAGTTCAGCGCGACTCCTAAATTGCGCGGCGTAATTGCGGCCGTACTGGATGCGCCGCAATTACGCCATGTGAACATAGCCGTGTGAACATAGCCTTAGAGAAAAAAAGAATAAAGAGAAAAACGCAAAACCGTTTTTAGCGGCGACATAGGAGGCGGGTCCCGGCTGCTAATTGCAGCTGACACTCGCCGCTAACAGCAGGAATTGGAGACTGTTTCAATCCCTTCTGTTTAATCATTTAGACGCCATGATGATCACTGCTGCGGCATTGAAATGAGTAAGAAACAGTGCTGCACATTCTTCTTCACTCTGATCAGCACCTCTGCGGTGAGATGGCGGGGTGCTGATTAATTACCATAGCAGCTGGAGGCCTAATGAAAGCTTCCATAGCTGTCTTGTTAAGGATTTTATTACTTCCCGCCCAGACAGGAAGTAATGGCATCGCCATCTTGGTACACCTTTCTGCATTATTTATATAATGCAGAAGGGTGTACTGACGATCAAGCCCCCAAGTAAACATGTATATGAGCCAAAGAGGAGAACCCAGCCCGCCATGCATTAAATGTGCATTCACTTGACTCGCATCCATCAACTGATTGCCTTGCCAGCTTCCACTAAAAAGGTGTTTTCTCCATGAGACAACCCCTCTTAAACTTTTGACTTGTCACTGTGGATGCTAACAGTAGAGAGGCTTTTCTTCGGTCCCACTGGTGGCCACTACCAAGAAGCCAAAAGAAAAGTGCTTAAATTATAAAACGAAAATTAGGCGGGTTGTTCCACAAAGAAAACGAGCTGATAACTGCAACTACAAGTGAGCTGGCAGCATTATTGAAAAGAACACTGGCCCATATATATTATTGCTGTCTAAAAGTTAGACAGCATAAACTTTGACAGGCAGTCTAATAATGTGCCAAATTCATCACAGTAGCTCATGCTGTTCGATAAATTTGGCGCCTCTCTAGGCTTGTCTAGCTTTTATAGTTTAGCTATAAGTTGGTGTACTTTCTATGCCTTAATTTCGGTTCAGTTTTGGCTCAGCATGTCACATCGTGGCCAAGCTTTTTCCTGCCCCTTTTTATCAAGGTTACATGATCCTACATTGTTCTTGTGATTAATGTCTTTAGAAATCTGTAGTGCAGATGAATAGAATTGGTTTTGCTCGTGCGCATTCATGTTTTTGTTTGCATGTGCTCTTTAAATGTTCTGAAATTTGTCTTTTCTGTTTCCTATAAATTTCCAACATTTCTTCAGCATAATATTGAGTGACTGTCAGCATTACTGTCAGCAGCATATACTTGGTAAAGTGTCAATGCTGGATCTCCAGAACTAGAGATGATAGGGGCAAACGTTTGTCATTTTCAAAATCAGTGCCCCAAACATACCCAAAAAACGGTTTCAGCTTTTAAGGCACCAAAATAAATGTTCCCCAGTGTTATAAATGAACATTTTTACATAGCAGCTAACATTTACTTTCCATTCTGATAATCTGGCAAATTAATATTTCAAAACTAAGCAGAGATAACTATTTGGAAGATTGTGCTAAACTGGGTTGTCTCATCTCAAAGTTTCATAGGATGCATGAATGAAATAATGCTGCTTTGCTCTGTCACTTCCTGGTCAAGCTGTCTGTAATTAGCATATGAGCTCTGTGTATTCAGACCTCTGGTAATTAGATAAATCTCATGCTGTCAGGACCAGGGAAGCTTCTGAGGTAAAGTAAACAGCAGTAATTACTGGCTTTTGTCTGAGAGATCAGATAACAAACAAGCTCTCACTGTCTGGAGTTCAGTGCTGCACAAATTGTGTGATGACGTCACTCCCTGCTATCAGATAGAACAAACAACAGGGGGGGAGAAGTACACAGGTCAGTCTCTTGGGGAACCAGAGAGAGCACAGAAGGTGATAAAATCATAAAAAAGAACAACGCAATATATTTGGAAAACTTCTTTATTTAGTGTTCCCAACATGTTGAAAGCTAATCTTTGTAGCGAGACAACCCCTTTAACAGCAAACCTTATTGGTAGTAGCACATTTGTGTTGATTTTTTTTTTTGTTTTTGAGGTTCTGCACAACAACAGCTTGACAACCTCATCAATTAGTTGATAGACATCCAGATACTGCTTTGGTAATGTGGGTTCTGTCTCAGTGCTATCTAGTAAGGAATAATAGGAAGTTGAAGCAAAATAGTAGGAGGAAAAGAAAAAAACACCTAGGGGGACATGTATGAAAACTGCCTAGGTCTAAGATTTTATTTGTTGCCCATGGCAAACATACAGATCTCCCCTTTCATTTTTTCAGAGCACTATCTTAGATTAAAGGCACTTAGATTGGTTGCTATGGGCAACAAAGAAAGTCTTAGACCTAGACAGCTTTCATACATGTGGCCCCTAGTTTCCTAAATTGCTGTGTGACATCAGGCAGCAATACAGTATTGAATGTGTCTGTGATAAATGGAGTATTACGCTGTTGTGGGCTTTATTGAATTTTTTTTTCTATATAAAAAATCATCTACTAATTAAATTAACGTACCTCCCTTCTAGTCATGTCAGAAAATACTTTCTCCTGTCCTTTTATGCCACATTGAGAGGTGATTGCAAAATTTAGTAACAATAATGCTAGAAAAATATTAAACTTCTTTTCTCTTTCAGAATTTCTCAGCTCCTGTCATTTGCTACAACTCTGTGCTCTCTTGAATCTGCTACCCTAGGGCTTCCAGACTTCCCAGCAGACAATTTGGCAGCAGCCGTTGGCATTTTGGTAAGCTACTTACATTGGTACAATTTCAGAGCTGTTCCTTAAATAATTCATCGAAATGTTCTATTTATGCATAATGAATATTTTCCGGCAGCTGTCTGCACTGACCGTCACTGAATGGAAACCTTTCTTTTTGCTAAAATTTTCCAAAATTTTTAAAATTTTTCAATTTAAAACTAAAAAATTTAAAATTTTTGGGTAATGAAAAAATTAGTTTTAAAATTTAAAACGCTCCTAAGGCCAGGGGAAATTTTTTTCCCTAATTTTTTTAAATTCCCCTTTTTTCATTTTTATAAATTTTTTTTTTCCCCTTTATTTTCGGGATTCTTTACAATTTTTTCCCCCCCCTTTAACGTTTTCAAAATTCCCTTTGGCCCCCTTTATTTTAACTTTTTAAAAGGGGTTTTTTTAAAACCCCCCCAAATTTGGCCCCAAAAAACCCCTTTTTTTTTTGGGGAAAAAACCCGAAAGGGTTCCTACTGAAAAACCCCGGAGTCGGGTGCATTTAAAGCGAAAAAAATTTTTAGGGGTCAAATATTTTTTTCTTCAAAAATCCCCTTTTAAAAAAAATGAACTTTTTATGGGTTTTCATTTTTTCCCCCCACTTTTTAAAATTTTTTAAATCTTTTATTTAATAAATTTTCAACAGTTTTCTATAGAAATTGTTTCCCCAAAATAAAAAAAAAAACTTCCACATAGTAAATTCACCTCCCCCCCCAAAAACAATTCCCCTTTTACCAAAGGACCTAAAAAGGAAACAAGTTCTTTAGAGGGGCAAACTGAGGTTTTGGGAATGGTTTTTTAAACAAAAAATTTAAAGGAAAAGGGGGGGCCCTTTCGACCCATAGTAGAAAAAATGCTAAACCTGAGGGGGGTTTGGGGGGTTTTTTGAAAAAATTTTTAAATAAAAATAAAAAAAAAATTTATTTAAAATGTTTGGTGTAAAAATATAAATAATAAAATTTAAAATATTTTAAAAATTTTTTTTTTGTGTTTTTTTTTTAATATATTTTAAATAAATTTTTTATATTAATTTTTTGTGTGTTTTTTTTTTTTTTTAAAAAAAATTGGGTTTTAAAATTTTATATGTGTTTTTTAATTTTTAAAATATATGTTGCCCATTAATATTTGGTGTTATATATATTGTTGGGTATATTAATTGTGTATAAATTATTTTTATAAAAGGGGTTTATATTTTATTTTGGTAATTTTTATAAAAAGGTTTATAATAATTTTTTTATTTATTTATAATTTAAAAAAAAAAAAAAAAAAATTTTAAAAAAAACCCCCCTTTCCAAACAAAAAAAATAAATAAAAAAAAAAAAAAAAATAAATAAATAACAAAAATATAAAAAATAAAAAAAAACCCATAACAAAAATACAAAAAATACAACCCAAAAAAAAAAAAATAAAAAATAAAAATAAAAAATAAAAAAAAAAAATTTAAAAACCCAAAAAAACATATAAAAAAAAAAATAAAAAAAAAAAAAAATTTTAAAAAAAAAATAAAAAAAATTTTTAAAAAATAAAAAAATTATAAAAAAAAAAAAAAAAAAAAAAAAATTTTTGAAATAAAAAAAAAAACCCAACAAAATTACCAAATAAACCCCCCAAAAAAAAAAAAAAAAAAAAAAACCCTTAAAAATATTAAAAAAAAAAAAAAACCCCATAAAAATAAAATTTAAACCCAAAAAATACCCATTTTAAAAAAAATAAAACCCAAAAACCCCCCTAAAAAAAAAAAAAAATTTAATTTAATAAAACCCCCAAAAAAACCCAACTTTTAAATTTAAAAACCCCCCCCCCAAAAAATTTTCCCATTTAAACAACCCACCCCAACACAAACCCCCCCAAAACCAAAAAAAAATTTAAAAAAAACCCAAAAAAACCCAAAAACCCCAATAAAAAAAAAAATTAACCCTAAACCAACAAACCCCCCCAAAACCCCCGCATAACAAATAAAAAACAAACAACCCCCAAAAACCCCCCCAAAACCCCCAAAAAAAAAAAAACACCAACCCAAAACCAACATAAAACAAAAAAAAATTTACATCCCCCACACCCCCCCCCCCCTTTCACACCAACCCAAAAACATCCCCCCAAAAAAAAAATAACCCAATCAAAACCACCCAAAACACCCCTAAAACCTACCCCACCCCAACCCCCCAAAAACCCCAAACCCCCAAAAATCCCCAAAAATTTTAAAAAACCATACCCCCAAATTTAACAAATCCAAAAAAAAAAACAAAAAACCCACCCCCCCAACAAAAAAACCCCCAAAAAAAAACCCACCCAAACCAACAAAACCCCCCAAAATAATAAAAAAAAACCCCAAAAAAAATTTTAAAACCAAAAACAAACCTACCCCCATAAAAACCCAAAATAAAAAAACCCCCAAACCCCCCAATCACCCCCCCCAAACACCAAAAACCCCCAAATACCCAAAAAACCCCCCCTTTTTTCACAAAAAAAAAACAAAAACCAACACCCCATAAACCATTATCCAAAACCCCCCCAAATATATAAAAAAAAAAATTTTTAAAACCCCAAAAACCCAAAAAACCTTTCCCACCCCCCCCACAAACCCCAAACACCCCCCCCCCCCCAAAAAACCCCCCCCAAAAAAACCAAAAAGATATAAACCCCAAAACTATTCCCACCCAAAAAAAATTTTTAAAAAACCCCCCCAAAAACCTTTTTTAAAAAAAAACCCAAACCCCAAAAAAACCCCTTATAAACACCCGCAACCCAAATCCAAAAAAAAAATTTTTAAACCCCAACCCACCCCAACACAAACCCCCCACCAAACCCAAATAAAATTCCACCCCCCCAAAAAATTTTTAACCCCCCAAAAACCCTTTTTTCCCCCACAAAACAAATCCCCACCCCCCCCCAAAAAAACCCCCCCCCCCCAAAATATAAACGCCCCCAAAACCCCCCCACCAAAACCCAACCCACAAAACCCCACCCCCAAACCTCAAAAACCCCCCCTTTTACCCCCAAAAAAAATTTTTAACCCCATACCCCAAACAACCCAAAAAAAAACCCCCCCCAAAAAACAAACAACCACCAATATAAATAAAAAAAAAATAAAAAAACAAAAAAAATTTTTAAAAAAAAAAAATTTAAAAAAAAAATATTTTATTTTTTTTAAAAAAAAAAATTATAAAAAAAAAAAAAAAAAAAAAAAATTTTAAAAAAAAAAAAAAAATTAAAAATTTAAAACAAAAAAAAAATTAAAAAAAAAAATATAAAATAAAAAAAAATTTAAAAAATAAAAACATTATAAAAAAATAAAAAATAATAAATATAAAAAAATAAAAAAAAAAAAAATCAAAAAATTTTAAAAACCCAATATAAAAACAAAAAATTTTTAACATCCCCCCCAAATTTTTCCCCCCCCCCTCCCCCCCCCCCCAAACCCCAACCCCCCCACCCCCCAAAAAACCCCCCCCCAAAAAACCCCCCCCTTTTTCCAAAAACTCCCCCCCCAAAAAACAAAAACATGGGGGGGGAAAAAACCCCCAAATTTTCCCACGGCTAAAAACCAAAAAAAAGAAACACTCCCCATTTTTCAAATCCCAACCCCAAAAAAGCCCCAAAAGACGGTCCCAAGGAAAACCCCAATTTTCCCCCAACCCTAAATTAAAAGGTCAAAAAAGTTCCTTTAAACAAATCTAAAATTTTTTCCCAAAAAACTTCCAAGAGCATAAGGGAAGGGCCCCTACATCAAAACCCTCCTTTTTTACTCAAAAATGGGAGTAGAACCTTTTGGGAAAATAAAAGGGAAATACATACTTTTTGCGTAGATGCTGATTAGACAAGAACACAGCATTGTTCTGCCTTAATCACTCATTCACCCGCTTTTTTCCCTCTGTATCAACAGAGTTCCCCCATGTGGGGGAAAAAAATCCATACCCGGGCAAAACGGCTATGTTGGGCCCCTTCCCGAGTTTTTCTCCTATTACTATTGGGTTTGTTTAAAAGGAGAAAACTATCTCGGAAGGACACAAACCGTTGATTACTGCCCCCAAATCTAAATGGCTGAATTAAGGCTGGGTTGCCCTCGGTGAAAAAAGAAGGTTCCTGCCCGGGGTGGGAGAAGCTTGATCCGATTGATCCATGGTAAACAATCAATTCATCATCGTAAAAAGTTTTATTCGGTTTTTATCCCAAGGGGGTTTTTCATTTTTTTCTGATTGACAGAAGTCCAACAAATCAACTAAACTTTTACATTTTTAAATGAGCATTTTTATGTTATAAATTGGTACGAAATAGATTAATCCATTAAGATGGGTTTAACTTATATTTAAAACTGGTGCCGATTTACCGTGTATGCTTCTATGAAGCGCGGGTGTACCCAGCGCGAAAAGCGTAAAACTATGTCTTTTTTTTCTTTTTTTATTTAACAGTGTAAAAGCCCCCTGTACTTTTAATAAAAAAAAAAAACTTTTTATCCACGAGGAAGTCCTTTGTTAAGGAGTGCGCCGGATCAACGCTTCCCCCCCCATCCAGGGCGAGCACCTTCTATATATTTATATGTAGATAGAAATTTTACACATTGTAAAGGTGATGATGTTTTAACAAACCTTTTAAAAACGGTTGTGTGAAGAGGGGCGGAGCAGCGGACTATAAAATAAGTAAAGAATATTGTCTCAAAGTGGTTGTTTGTGATTAAACAACCCTTTCAATTGTGCCCACCCTATGTGCGACCCTTAATATTTTTTTCCTATTTGTACTTATCTAGCATAATTGCCACAGATGTATTTCGTTTAACTTGTTGTGGTTTCTGTGTGGTTAAAACTTTGTTGGCTACGTCACCCGGATTGGACTTGACTACTGGAGGGGCGTCCGCTCTCTGGCTCAAAAAAATTTTTTAGTCATGTTTTTCTTGCTGGGGAGTTTCAGATTTTTGTTGCTGGATCTTTTTTTGGTTAGCCAGAAATGGGCTTGGGGGGCGTTTTGGAGGGGAAATGCTGTTTGCTGTCTTGCTGCATGTAGTCGTCCAAAAATTGTGGGGATTTCAGCAGTCCGTTAATGTGAAAAATGGCCATTGGTTGGGTTTTTTTTTTTTGGGCTGCTTGGGGAGATCTGTGCTTTTCTCTCGCGGGGGATGCGATTGCTTCAGCTGCTGGGGAGTTTTTTCGCCTCCTTTTTCTGTGATGCAACCGAGATGGGGTTTGGGACTTTTGGGGAGAGCCTCGTTGTTTGTCTTCTTTTCTGAGCTGCAGTCGGGTGCCTCATTTGCCGTGGACTTTTAATTTACTGTTGGTGGACACATGGGCCCTGGATTAGGTTGGGTCTGCGTGGTGTTTGCCCCGTTGTCTGTCATCTGAGACGCAGACGTGTCTCCGTTGCTGGGGAGTTTCACAGCTTGGGGTTGGGATGTGACAAAACTTGTCAACCTGGAAATGGGGTTTTGGGATTTGATTTTGGCACTTGGGCGCAGGCATGCACTTTTCCCCGAGGACCTTTTTTTTCCAAAAATTTTTTTTTTTTTTTTGGGGTTCGTTTTTTTGGGGGCATGACGGTGGGAAAGTGTTTCAATTTATGAGCATGTTCAGATTCAGCATAAGTTCAGTCCATTTAGATTTAGTCAGTAGATATAAAAGGTTGTTGTTTTCCCCCCTGTTCAGGCCCCATCTCACACCGTCATAGAATGATACCCAAAAATGGAAAATCAAATGGGAAAGTTGCCAAAAGCAATCCTTTGGGAAACCCCCACAAGTATTGCAGACAAATAGCAAGTACAGTACCAGACATCGCATGTTTTTGCCCTCAGAGAATCTCTCCAGAAAGTGCAAAAACCTTCCCATGCTGATGTCGATCGGTGGGAAGACCAAAGGCGCTGAAATAACCCTTTTTTAC
The DNA here is from genome assembly GCA_025379985.1 of Phyllomedusa bahiana. NCBI lineage: Eukaryota > Metazoa > Chordata > Amphibia > Anura > Hylidae > Phyllomedusa > Phyllomedusa bahiana. The sequence goes on from JAODAL010012529.1 coordinate 32,415, forward strand.
CCCACCCCAAACCCCAAAGGATTGCAGGAATTATTTTTTCCCTTTTTTTCTTGGCATGTTTTTGGGCAATTTTCTGGGAAACTTAGTTTTTTTTTTAAATGTATTTATTAAAATGAATTTGGGCTTACAAGGTTTTTAAAATTGCCCTTTTTGGGTTTATTTAAATTACGCTGGAACCTCCCTAGTTTAAATAGTTTTGTTAAAGGATTTTTTGATCAGCTGTTTTTTTTCAAACATTTCAGGCAGAGTTAATGGTATGCCTAAAAATAAAAATCTTTAAAGTATTTAACGCAAAAAAATTTCCTTGTTAAAATCTTTCAGCACTTTTGTTTATGTAAAAAAATTTTATTAAAAAATCCTTTGACTTTTGGCGATGGACATGCCTAGCTTTCCAGGAATACCACCCGGCTGTACTCTTAGTGAACTCTGCACATCATTTTTTAGTCTGAAAAAGCTCACGTCATTGTGCTTCAATTGTGAAATGGGGCCTCCTACATCACCTCTGTGTTGTCCTGTATGTTGGACTAAGTGCTAATCTATTTTTCTTTGCATCCTTGAAGAATGTATTCCCTATGATGTCTTCTCAACAAGTCATTCAGAGACTGTATCCTTACACTGTTATGTTGGGGAAAGAAGGCAGGACTGCTGTAGAAGACACATTAAAGGTAAAGTTTTCTCAATAGATTAATAGTCTGCGATAAAATACTCTGTTACAAACTAAGTGACACTAAGATTACCTTATAGCCCCGGACTGTATATATGTGTGTATGTATATACACACACATTTATACAGTCTTGTTTTCTGTGCATTATTTGAGGTCTGAAAGAACTGCTTCTTTTATTATTTTGAAGATTTCTCATTTACTGCAAATAAATTCAAAATTTTATGCTTTGAATTTCAGAGACATGTTGTCAGTAGTTTATATAATAAAATAACTGTACATTTTCCTCCAAAAATTTACCATTGAAGAGAAAAATCAGAGAAACAGAAAATTTTGCAGTGGTCTCTTAATTATTCCCAAAATAATAAAAAAGAAGCAGTGCTGTCAGACCTCAAATAATGCATAGAAAAAAAGTTCATATTTATTTAGAAACAATAAGACTAATGTTTTAAGTCAGGAAGAGTTCAGAAATCAGTATTTGGTGGAATAACCATGATTTTTTCATTCAAATTCCTTTTGGCCTATTCCTTGCACTTGCTTTGCCATCTGGCTTTTCCTATTGCAAGAGGATTGTGAAGACCACAGCAATGTTTTTTATAATTCATTAGATACGATTTGGTTCAGGTGATCACCTAATCAGAAGCACATTAAGTAGAATGAGGTGGACTTTGGTTGGAATTCAACTGACACTGGAATGGAATGACTGTCACACATGTAGAGATGCTGATTTTTAGAAAACTGTGCAGGGGTCTCTTACACACACACATATTATATAAATATAATTATGCCAGATGAGTCACACAATTATGACCACTTTTGACATCGCCAGAGCGTAGCTCATAAAAGAAATCGTGTCTTGTGAGCTGGCTTGGTGGATATATAATGTGTGCGTCAGGCTGTCTGCACACATTGTCCCTTGTTGCTTACATGGTTATAACGTGCAATTTATCAAGGTTACAAAAGGGGATGATTTTTGGCTACTGGGCCAAGGTTGGCAGTATTAATAAACTTTATTCATGAGAAATATTTGTTGGGGGGCCAGCAAAAAGCAGACCTTGGTTCAAAGACTCTTCTACCGACATGGAAAAATTAGACTTTTTAAAAAAAAAAAAAAAATTGAAATCTTGAAAGTGCCGCAATTTCTTTTTATGTTTGTATCAGTCTATCTGTTTCTAATCTATCCAAAATCATATCCTTGTTTTACATGCTAGGTGGGTTAAGATGCACATAATCATATAATGTTAAAGATAGTGAACGTATGGCAAATGTAGAATGTAAAATATAGTGTGTTATGTTTCTTGTGTAAAATGTTTTTCCATTAATATTTGCTATGTTTTGTTTTGCTATTTTAATGTTGAGCCATGTTTTACAGAGATTTGAGCTGCTGGATGTAGAAAGGTTTCTTGTTTCTCTGAAAATTGTGAAAGTGGAGCCAGTTCAGAATCCTGATAGTCCCTTGGCTTCAGTCCACATTCAGACTAATGACAAGGACATCTCCATACAGGTGAAATGACACAATTCTTTTTTTTTTTTTTTCAATAATAAAAAAAATGTTGCATGGTATTATTGTAGAGATTGTACTGCTGTGAGGCTGAAGAAACTAAAGAAAAAGGCTGCTTGAAAAAGGCCACACATTGATGGGCTGAAACGTTGCTATATGGTGTTACTTACTTTGGAATAAACGTAATTCCTGCTTTGAAGATGCTGTCGTCCAACAATTGCATTGGTTTTGGACTTGTTGAGGGGACTATGCTTGGGATCACCCCAATTAAACAATATTATCCTAATATTATGCTAAAACATATGAGTAACATGTAATCTGCACAAAAGTTCAAGTGATATGCACACCATTTTTTCAGTATAATAAAAGTAGTTGGCTGTTTTTAAACTGCAAAGCTCAGTCCCAAAAAAAACCCCCTCTGTATATTTTTAGTCTTGGTTTAGGTGTTTTGGTAGCTGCATGTGGATAAAACAATGCTTACATGTGCTCACCGGTTTTCTGGTGGTTTCACAGCTTCATCGACAATCTTGCCATTGGTGGCTGCATGTGGGCATAGTTTCGTTGGCATGCTGGTGCATGTGAACCCACCTTTATCCTGGCATCCGTTTAGATTAATTAATTTTCCCATAGGGCCACATGAGAAATTGGAATGGTTTTAGAGGGCCAGACTAATATATTTAACTCCGTTCTACCCAATATCTATAGACCCGGATTTGATTGCTAAGCTCTTATCAATCAACTTGAGGCCTTAACAACCGTCTTAATGATTGTTAGGGACTGCACAACGGAGGAAGTTATATGTCCCCCAGAATAGGTAATAGGGTGCCCCAGTAAGTTATATGTCCCCCAGTAGGTAGGTATATAGGTTATATGTCCCCCAGTAGGCAGGCAGGTTATAGGTCCCCCAGTAGGTATATAGCTAAGTTATATGTCAGCCAGTAGGTATATAGGCAGGTTATAGGTAACCCAGCAGGTATATAGGTCCCCCAGTAGGTATATAGGCAGGTTATATGTCCCACAGCAGGTTGAGAGGGATAATTAAAAATAAAAAAAACTAGCAGTACTCGCCTTTCCCCGAAGCTCCCGCTGTTATCCGCCTTGTTCCAGGCATGCGGCTCACGGGAGTACTCTGTGGAGCACATACAGTTAGTCCCCGGCGCCGCCACTATCGTCGATCACCAAGGTCCTGAGCCAATAGTATAGTGACCGGTATCGACTTGGGACCTTAATGGTCGGAAAATGGCCGGGGACTACTAAGTCGTGTGTATTGTTGGGAGATCTCACGCAGGCTGGTCAGAGCTAGTTAGAGGGCCGGATTTGGTCCGCAGGCTGTACAATATCCAGGTCTGGTTTAGATAGTCTTAAGTGTGATAAGACCTAGGTGAAAATAATTGATAAGTGTATATTATTCTTTACAGGTGGCAGCAGGTACAAGACCAATGCAGTTACATTCCAGATCATCCCAGTTCATTAGTACCAGTACACAGGATCAGCTACTGGCTGAGATGATGCAGTCCCATATGGTTAAAGACATGTGCTTGATTGGAGGAAAGGTAAATTTTGTTTTTTTCAACACTGAGGTGCAGGTTTCTTAAGAATGACATTTTATATACCAGTTTGTAACAGAAGTGAAATTCATCAAATGTATTAAGAGGTGTGTTTTGAAGCCAGTAAGTGAAATCTAAGTCTACTTTGCATAGGGGTACATTTTTGCCACTTTTTGGACCATTTTCTGGCAGCTAAATCCTGCCTACTTTCATGCCACTTTCCAACGTGTTAAAAGGAATAAATAAAAGAATCACTCATTATAGCTCAGAGTTGCCAACATAATTTGAAACTTTTGTACTGCACAAAACTGCTGCAAATGCCATTTCATGTCAACTCTTTCTGCTACCCAAAGTCTTTTTATAAAGAGTCTAATACTAAATCTGATAAGAGGAAACTTGTTTACCATGTTATATGATTCCACATCAGAACTATAGTGTTAAAGGTATACATGCGTGCTAAAACCTCAGACTGGAGAAGATGCAAGTTGTTTATTACAAGCCCCAAGTTTCTAATCAACATAAAGCGGGTGTCTCACTACAAGGATTACTTTTTATGTTAAAGATCTTGCAAAAATAACTCACTTTATAATATATGTCCATTAACCCTTTCCTACCTATTCCTAGATATCCCCTCTTGTATGGGCTGCATCAGCTCCTCAGGTCGCTATAGCTACAGACCGGTTCGATCTCTAATGATAGGCTGCCAGCACTGGTCACTATAGCTACAGACCTGGTTTCTACTGCAGCCTAGTAAAAGCCAGTAAATACGCCCCTGACTTCACAATGAAACCAAGAAAACAGGACCGAGGTAAGATTAATTGATGTAGTGAGACAGCCCCTTTAACATATATAATATTGTTTTTGTATTCTAGGGGTGTGGAAAAACTGTTATTGCTAAAGAATTTGCCAATATGCTTGGATATGAGGTGGAACCAGTCATGTTGTACCAGGTACTTTTTCCTATTTAAGAAACATATGTATATGTAATGACGCTGAATTGTCTAAGGTGGTTTTAAGTGCCTTAATGATGTGGACAACTTTACAGTTTTTTACTTGCAGTCAACAATTTTAAGAATCTTCATGATTTATAAACATCTGATTTAGCTGGGAATGGAATTCTGCTAGCAAATAGGGAACAAAAAATAAAGGACATGTTAAAATACATCCTTCTTTCCTTTGACATTTGCCATTGGAAAGAGACGAGAGACCTCCATAAATCTTTGTGTAAAACCTAATATACATTACTCACAGAAAGTTAGGAATATTGGCTTTTGGGTGAAATTTATGGAAATCATAAAAATTGTATGCTATATTGATATTTTTTCCTGAAAGTAGGCCATGCAATGTGGATTTTCTCATCTCAAACAATTTAATGAAACAAAAGCCAACAGTGGAGGGTATACACCATCAAAAAATGTCAATAACATGTCAAGTGGCCTTGAGCATCAGTTACAACTTCTCATACTGTTCACAAGTCGAGTTATTGACTGCGGAGGCATGGCATCACACTCTTTTGAAGGGCCCCCCTCTGGTCATTGAGATTCAGGGGTACAGATTTACAGGCTTCTACACAGCGACTCAGCTGATCCCACAGGTTTTCTAGGGGGTTCAGGTCTGGAGAAAGTGCAGGTTCAATGAAGCTTGTCGCTGTATCATTCACAAAGTGTTGGGCAGTTCAGTATTGACACAGCTGCCCACACTGTAACACCACCAACAAAGGCTCGTCTGGTGACAGCAATGGCTGATGCTTAGTGCTCTCCTTGACGTTTTCAGCATCGCTGGTGACCATTATTTCTGCTCATCAACTTTCATCACTGAACAGCTCTGAGATCCACTAGTCCCTCGTCCACCTTAGATGCTCCCTGGCCCATATAAAACAATGATTCCTTTGGGGTGTGGTCAGGTACCCTTGCCAGTTGTCTAGCACGCAGACCACGCTGTTGTAAATGGTTATGAATGGTCTGACGTGACACTTGGTTGCCTCTCACCTTCCTTGAACGTGCTTGGAGTTGTGTGGCATTCATCATCCGATTCCGCAGGGCATTGTGTACAATGTAGCGGTCTTCATTGTGTGATGTAGCCAAAGGACATCCACTTCTTTGCTGTTATGTGACTCTTCCAGTATCTCTGCAGCAACCTGCTGATGACACTCTGAGACTCTAAGCTCAGTGCTCACTTCTGTCTGAGAGGATCCTGCTTGAATCATTGCAATAGCGAGGTACTGTTGATCAATTGTAAGGTGTTGTCTTCGTCTCGTGATCTCAAAATGTGAACAGCAAGATGAGGAGGACTTTTTAAATCCCAATTCAAATCAATCCTTTAAATTTATTGAGTGATTCATGGATCAAACACCTGTTGTTAATTTGTCCATTAAACTCCTTGTTAGAGATCAAAATTTTGTGCAAAAAGTACTGAAACACTTAACAGTTGGACTTGTACACTCTAAAGTAAAAGGTGGTCTCAATTAGTTCATTAAAAAAAAAAATCAAAATTTTATATTCATCCTGAAATATCAACCAAAAGCCAAATATCCCTAGTGTTTGTCTTTAATATTTAAAGTTTAACAGCAAAGGAATATGGAAGCACATAAATTGTAAGTATGTTATAGTTTCATAGTTATAGTTTTCTTACAGTATAGCTTTATAGTTGATTCTTCATGTTTCTTGACACCTGGCGAGGGGTTCCTCATCTTTACACGGAGCCTTGATTTTTCTAGTCATTTTGATGTATGAATAGTTACATTTGTTTTGTTAAATGTCTAAAGTAATTGTAGAGCTTTAACACAGTCTGCATTGATTCTTTTAGTATTAAAAAGGTTATTTATGTGACACTGTCAATTATTTCCCCCTTTGTCAATGGCTACAAATAAAAAAAAAAAAATTTTCTGATCTATTTTAGAGTCCAGGAATGTGATTTAATTCATGCGTAATGTATATTTTTAGGACAGGAGAATTTGCTTCTGTAAATAGTTATTGTTGATTAGAAAGACCACCGACTTAAAGCTTTCATTAAAGAGGGATTATTTTTAGTTACTTAGAGAATAACATTTGTATGAAGCCCAAGCAAACAAGCTCATTAAACCAAAGCACACAGAGACATAACACATCTCAGCTTGAAAGTGTTTTTTGCTTCTGAATGCCACTAAAATAGTCAGTAATGTACCGTAATGAGCCCAAAATATATGGGTAAGATTGGTGACCTTTATTCAAGGTGTGTAATAAAAAACAAGCAAGAATGCTAAAATGTATTTTTTTAATTAGCTTGAGGTAATTTTTCCGCCTTTAAGAAAGTGTTACAGGATCAAGCTGATTTAGGGAACAAAAATGTTTTCTTATTAATGAGGAAATCCATAATCGTTTTTATTCAAATATTCATTACTAGAAATATTTGGAAATGAAACTTAAGGTCCAATTTAAAAAAAAAAAGCAAAAAAGTTTAGATGCATCGTTTGGCTTTAAACATGTAGGCGAAGGTAAATGAACAGTATTGACAAACACATTTCTGTTACAATTTTGCTTCATTACAAAGATAGACCAGTTTTAGATTCTGCTTATTTATAGATGCTTTCCTAGGTTACCGACTACCTCTTTCTGCTCTAGCAGTGAGGGACTTATTGACTTCACTCCCTGAGGTGTTTTAGCAGTAGGAGAGAAGTTTCTCCTTTTCTGCTTTTTTTTTTTTTTAAAGAGATGATCTTTAGCTTTTTAGAGTTACTGAGCCATCCTGTCAGGTCTGCAGAGCACATAGATGTATATTTACATGCAAAGGTTTAACAGCCACTCAGCAGCTAACAGTGTGTCTTGGCAGCATATAAGGTTTTCTTTCTCACTAGGAATTCCCTCTCATGAAAAATACAGCTATGCTAGCTCACATTTATGACCAGACGTCTTGCTTGGACAGTGTTATTTTTTTCTGTTCTGAAACATCTTGAATCCATTGTCGACTGCAACATAAGTCTTGCATAGAATAATCCAAAGTTCGGGTGCTTGTATAAAACTTCTTTATTAATTTTCTATTTATACGGAAACATTAGTGGTAGTGGGGTATAAACAGCATAAAACGGGGGTTAAAACAGCATAAGTTTGTGGAACAACGCCCAGTGTAACCTGCTTATGCATTTCAAACCCAGTAAAGGTTCTTGGTAATAGCAGTTGCATAGCTGCAGTAGGAGCCTGAAGTTAACAGTTGCTGTGATTAAAAACCTTTAATGGGTTTGAATCATGTAAGCAGGTTACCCTTGGCATGCACATTGTTCCACAAATTTATGCCATTTTAAACCCCATTTTATGCAGTTATAAACCCCTCTACGAGTAAGGTTTTCATTTCCAAAACGCATCAGTCCTGCTGGTTCTTGCTTAGAATGTACGCCTGTGCATTTTTTTAATCCTAGCTAAATAAAAAAAAATGTTTTTTATACTTACCTTGCCCTGGATGCCTTGAGTAGATGCTGGATAATTTCTTCTGTTTGTTGGACCTCTACCACCAATGTTCCTCTACGGCTGTGTCTACACTGCACAGGATTACGATCGTATTTTTGGCGCTTTTAGTTTTAGGCAGCATTAGAGAAGACGAGATGTAGTCTCCACAGCTCGTCTTTTCTCCGCTCGTCTACTGACGCTGGCACTTTTTTTTTTTTTTTTGCTGTCTTCCCATACAATACAATTCAATTGTATGTGTGACGGCAAAAAAAAAAAAAACGAGAAGTGACTGCAGTTTTGTACAAGACGTGACAAAAACAGAGGTCCTGCATCAGAAAAAAAATGGCCGCTTACGGTGTTTTTTTTCTCCGATGCAGTGTAGACATAGCCTAAGAGGCACAGCTAGGAATAGGAGCTAGTAGAGCTGAAATCCCAGTCAGTGCGGTAGAAGCGCCAACAGTGGATACCTGAAGAGAGGGGAGAGCAGCTTCTGTGAAAACAATCAGATGGGAAAATTTCTTTAAAGGGGCTGTCTCACTACATTGACTCTTCTCACCTCAGTCCTGTTTTCTTGGTTTCACTTTGAATTCAGGGGGGTGTTTACTCGCTTCAACTAGGCTGCAGTAGAAGCAAGCACTGTAGCTAAGCCAACCACTGCTGGCAGCCTAACACTAGAGAATCAACAGGTCTGTCGCTATAGAAACCTGAGGAGCTGATGCAGCCCATACAACAGGGAATATCTCAGAATAGGTAGGACACTGTTAATGGACACATATTGCAAAGTGACTTGTTTTTGCAAGATCTTTAACACAAAAAGCCATCCTTGTAGTGAGACAACCTCTTTAAGGCTAATAGAGCTCAATATTTTGAGTAGGATTTTGTAAAGTACAGGGTCACACACTACAGAGAGATACAGAATAATCAGACGAGAATAGCTGATGTTAGAGTTAACTCTCAGGAGATCATTTTATATTTTTGTAAGGACATTTTCTGTAGCTTATGTAAATTACTTTCTAAGGAGTCAAGAATAAAATTAGCAGATAGACAACTAATTAGGTGAGTAAATGAAGGAAAGATTAGAAATGGGTCGGTAGTTAGCAGTGCAGGAAAGGCCAGGAGGAGTAATGAAAGCATGTTTAAAATGACTGAAAAATAATGACTGAAATAAAAAGACTGAAAGATACCAGATATTACTTAATTTACATTGTTACATGTAGTAAACTAATTGCTTGTTAATTGACCTGTGCAGGACATGACAGCCAGGGATTTGCTGCAGCAGAGATACACATTGCCGAATGGAGACACTGCCTGGAGACAATCTCCCCTTGTCATGGCTGCATTAGAAGGAAAACTTGTAATTCTTGATGGTATCCATCGTGTCAACCCTGGAACCCTAGCCATTCTTCAAAGGTTAGTAGCAGCAGATGGTGTTCATCTCTGGATACATGACCGGTCCAAGAAAACTGTGTTATAAATCAAAAGTTGTAAAACACTCTTAAAGGAGACTGTCTGTCAGCGGTATCTTGCTGTTCTATTCAGAGTGGATTAGTCAGGACAGCAAGGAGTAGTAGGAGAAAAGCTGAGCTCTGCCATATATTGTTTTTCATGGTGTGATTCTGAATTTTTGTGTCTCAGTGATATTTATTCAGCAGTGTGTGGGTGAAAAAAGAATGACTAAGTATATGAGAAGAGCTGAGAAGTCACTCAGTGTAGGTGGCTGAATCAAGACTAGTTTCTCTTCATGAGTCCTGGCAGTATGAAAATACCAAATAAAATAGTAGAAAGCGACATAACTCATGGCACAGTTTCTCCCTCTGGAGCGCTGAGATAGTATAGTATATGCCAGTTGCAATTAACCCCTTAGCTGCCACAAACATCACAGCAGCTAAGGGAAAGACAGAGGGAGGGGGCTCCCTCTGTCCCCATCGGAGCATCTGTGATATAATCGTGGCAGCCAGTGGCTTACCTGACAGCTCGAGAGCCTAATAAAGATTTCCTCCTCCAATAGTCCACATACAATATCCCCTCCATGTTTCCCATGGTCACGCACCTCGCCACCTTCTAAAATAAACACAAAAAAAAAAAAAAAAAAAAAAAAAAAAAAAAATTTTTTTTTTTTTTTTTTTTTTTTTTTTTTTAGAAGGAACTGAACAGGGTGGGTTCCCTTTTTTAAACAGGGCAAGTTTAGCCTTTTGGCCGAACTTACAACACCGCCCTTTTGGAGACACATAGCGGTTTTAACACCAGTTTAGGTATAACCTACAATACCAAACCCTATAAGCACAATAGAGGTCAGCACCACTAGGTATAAAAACCCCCAATACCCCCACATAAGAGACCACATAGAAGGTCAGACACCACTCAGGTATAACCTAAAACCCCAAAATAGAACCACATAGAGGTCAAGACACCCGCTCAGGTAAAAAGCTACAATAACCCCAATAGAGACACATAGAGGTCGACACCAGCTCAGGTATAACCTACAACACCACATATAGAGACCACATAGAGGTCGGGCACAGCTCAGGTATAACCTAACAATACCACCATATAGAGACCACATAAGGTCAGACACCAGCTCAGGATAACCTACAAAACCCCCTATAGAGCCACATTAGGGTAGACACCAGTCAGGTAAACTACAATACCACCATTAGAGACCACATAGTGGTCAACACAGCCAGGGTTTTAAAATACAACACCTCCATAAGAGATACATTAAAAAAAGGTCAGACACCAAAACTCAGTTAATAAACTACAACACCGCATATAGAGACACATAGAGGTCAGACACCCGCTCGGCACATCACATTACCAGTGAATACAGACTGATCCATATAGAAAATAAAAAAACCATTGACATCAGGGACCCCAACCGGAAAAGTATTTCCGAAGCGCCTCATGGTTGTTATTTTCCTTCTCTTCATCATTCCCCACCGCCATGGGTGGGCGGGTTTTCCCGGCCAAAAACTCATTTCTGCAGAGTTCACCCAATATCTTTGTCCTTTAAGGGCAAATTTACCCACCTCTGTACAAACTCCCAGGGTGGGGAGGCGGGTAAAAGCCCTAAACTTGGGCTAGTTCCTAAGGGGTTGGGAAGTGGGAAGGAATAACCACCCTGGAGATAATGGTAAAGCTATGGTGGCTGCCCTCTCAATTAAAGTTCCCCTAGACGCAGTTAGGGGTCTCCTTTAGGTAGTATACAGGCAGGTTAGGGTTCCTCCTTTAGTATACAGACAGTAGGGTTCTCTTTTAGGTAGTATACAAAGGGAGTTAGGGTCCACTTTAGGGAGTATACAGGGAATTAGGGTCTCCTTTAGGTAATTTTACAGGCTGTTAGGGGTCTCATTTAGGTAGTTAAAACAGCAGTAGGGCCTATTTATAGTGGCAGAAGTCAGGGCCCCCTTAGTTTTGTAGTAGTTTAAAGGGGCCCCCTGTAGGATGTTAGGGCTCCTTGACAGTCATGGCCCCTTTAGGTAGAAGGGCCCCCTTTCATTAGCCCGGGCCCATTGTGGTTAGTTAGGGCCCCTTTGTAGGTATCAGGGCCCCTTTCATTAGCCAGGGGCTCCCTTTCATTTTGCCCGGCTCCTTTCATTAGCCAGGGCTCCCTTTAATTAGCCAGGGCTCCCATTCATTAGCCAGGGCCCCTTCAATTAGCAGGGCCCCCTTCTTGCCAGGGCCCCTTCATTAGCCAGGGCCCCTTCCAATTTGAGGGCCCCCTCCATTAGCCAGGGCCCCCTTTCTTTAGCCAGGGCCCCCTTTCACTAGCCAGGGCCCCCCTTTCACTAGCCAGGGCCCCCCTTTCAGGTAGCCAGGGCCCCCCTTTCAGGTAGCCAGGGCCCCTCTTTCATGTAGCCAGGGCCCCCCTTTTCAGGTAGCCAGGGTCCCCCTTTTATTAGCCATGGCCCCCTTTTAGGTAGCCAGGGACCCCATTTTATTAGCCAGGGCCCCCTTTTAGGTAGCCAGAGCCCCCCTTTTATTAGCCGTGGCCCTCCTTGTATTAGCTAGGGCCCCCTTTTAGATAGCCAGGGCCCCTTTAGGTAGTTAAAAAAAAACAAAAAAAAAAACAACAAACAGCCACTTACCTCGCACCCGCTCCGGCCTCCCCGCCGGCCTCTACTGCCGCCCTGCATAGGCGGCGCGGTGATGTGACGTCACCGCGCCGCCTACGTCAGCAGTAGGGTCCGGCGCCCGGCAGGCTTAAGGCCTAATACCTTAAGCCTGCTAGAGAAGCCCTGGGATTCAGGGACATTAGTCCCCAACTCCCGGGCCCGGTCTCTGAGCAGCTGCCTCCGGGGCCCACAGCAGCTCGGGGGGTGGGGGGTGGGGGCCACCGGGGGATTCACCGATCAACCGGCGGCCCAGTCCGAGCCTGTACAGAAGAATAAAAAAGCTATGGCTGTCAGACTGTGACGACATAAAAACGCAATTTTTTACACACGCATTTCTATAGTGTATAAGTAAGAAAACATAAAAAACAAAGATATAAAATTTATATCATTGTAATTCTACCAACCTGCATAGTAAAGTTATCATGTCATTTAATGCAGCACAGCGAATGCCCATAAAACAATTTTTCATGGCCCAATGATTATTAACTGTGGAACCCCTGTGTGCCCAAAATGTACCATACACCCCTAGAATAGATTCATGAGGTGTGTTGTATCCAAAATCAGGTGACTTCTGAAATGTTTCATCTGTTCTGGTACTTGCACCCTCAAAAACGGCGTTCCAAAACCAAATAGCGCTCCCTCCTTTGTACACCCTGCCATGCACCCAAGCAGCAGTTTACAAGCACATATAGTGTATTGCCAAACTTGGAAGAAAAGTGCGTGAGAAATTTTTGGAGTGCTTTTTTTCCCCAGGATTCCTTGTAAAAATGAAACCCTTTCAGCTAAAATTGTAGATTGTTGGAAAAAAAAAATATTTTTCATTTAACGCTAAACAAATTTGTGAAATACCTGTGGGGTCGATATACTCACTGGATATATTCCTTAAGGGTGGTATATGAGGTCTTTTTAGGGGTGTTTATTAAGTTTTAGCACCTTATGGTGTCCGCAAACCTGAAAAGGCACCTAAATAAAATCATAATGAAATTGTGACCCCAGAGTCTGGTAAGTGCTCTTCCTATTCTGAGGCTTGTGGTTGAGCCATATCGCGCACTAGGGCTACACATGTGATATCTCTAAAAACAGCAAAGTTGCGGGAATCAATGTTGAGTTGTATCTACCATGTGCCAGTGAATAATGGATGAAAGTTTGCAGAAAAAAAGAAGGGAAATTTTGAAATTTCACCTCCACTTTGCTTTATTTTCTGTGAAATACCTAATGGGTTAATACACTTCCTAAATGCTGCTTTGAATACTTTTAAGGGGTGTAGTTTCTTAGATGGAGTCATTTATGGGGATAGTCATTTATGGCCTCTAAAAGCCATGTCCGTACTGGACTGGACCCTAAAAAAATGAATGTTGCAAATTTTCTTGAAAATGTGAAAAATGACCACTAAATTTCTATGCCCCCTAAAGTCGTAAAAAAATAAAAATACAATTTAAAAAATGATGCCAACCTACAGTAGAGATATGGTAGATGCTAGTTATAAACTGTTTTATTTGGAAGAACTATCAGTCTTACACGCAGAAATTTTTGAACTTTGGAAATGGCAAATTTTTCAAAATTTTCACAAATAAACTGTATGGACCAAAATTTCTTACCAATTTAAAGCACAAAGTGTCAGGAGAAAACAGTCTCTGAATCACATGGATAGGTAAAAGTGTAAATTCTCACATTTACCGTATTTTAAACCGAAGCCATAATGCAATGCCAGATCCATGACACAGCAGTCACAAGTAGGTCTTAGCAGGCCCAATTATGTTATCGTGGATTTTAGTGCATTTGAATGAATATCATTTTGAAGAATAGCACTGCCTGCATGCATCCAATCTGAAGAAGTGCTGATGGTGGCTCAATACAGAGCGTTTGCATGGGAAACCAATGGCGGTCCAGCGGAATATACAACATGTTCTACACCCCGCTGGATGGTTTTAGGTTTAGGAAACACTCAGGAAAAAATATATGCTTTCTAGACTACAGCACAGATTTTCCATTGAGGGCTACAAAGTGCCTGGTACGGTTGGATTTTCGGCGGATTCAAAAAAATGAATCTGCTGAAAAAACTCCTAAAATCCAGTACTGTGTAGACATAGCCTTACAAGTTAAAAGTTCAAGCAAAAGATACGTCTAATGTTGCTTTAAATTTAATGTAAACCAATAGGTCCACATTAAATGTGTGACACCTAGTACTGCACTTTTATGTAATATAGACTCCCCTTAGTGAACCTTGTATAGTGCAGAACTGTTAAGCAAGCTATCAATATATTTGACTTTGGGCAGTGAGGAAGCAGTTAATATCTACCAGTTATACAACTATGTGGCATATAGTTTTCTTACAACCTTGACCAATATTAAAACATAATGTAAAGCACACCTTAACTAGCAAAATGTGATGCCCACATCAGTGGCTGAATGTGTTGCATGGTCTCTGCTTTAGTCTTGTTAAAGAGTAATGCTCCAGTCTTCCACTTCTGCAATATTTATAACATTTTAAGTCTCTATGTAATATTTATAAATGGTTATTGAAGCAGCATTAATAGCTCATGTACTGAAACGTTAAGTAGGCTGGAATTTAACTTACTCCCTCTGTGTAGGGTGAGCTTGGATGGGATTATGGTTAATGATTTATTCAAATAGGAATAAAGAAAAATCACATTGCATGGCTGACTGCTGTGTGCTATTGATGGCCATCTGTGTGCAAGCCCTAGGTGCACGGTATGTAAAAAGCATTGTATGTAGAAACTGTTCATCTGAAAAGAATAGAACGGAGGTAGCATACAAAGTTAACCTCAAATTTCATTTCACTTCACAGGAGGCTTTTATGAGAACTGATGTTGAAACCCAAAGCTCGTTTTACATAGAAATTTGGAATGTATGTTAGGAAGTAATGGCTTATACTGATATGGTTACATAAGAAAATAGATTTTTTATGATCAACTAAAAGTTTTATATACTAATGTAATGTACAGATACTACTATGTTCTGAATTAAAGTAATAAAAACTATTTTGTTTGGAAATTTAGAACAACGCTGCTTAATGTATGGTGGTAATGCTATTAAGAATAGATACGAGACACCCCAGGATTGAGTTATTGAACAAAGATATGGCTGCGTAGTCTTCTTAGTATAAACATCTAGGTTGTTTGTGGAAGCATCACTGAATTTTTTTTTATTACTTTCTGTCTTGTTTTTGCAGGTTAATTCACGACAGAGAGTTGACTCTGTATGATGGTACTAGGCTACTTAGAGAAGATCGGTATCAGTATTTAAAGAATGAGTTACAGCTGTCAGATACAGAGCTCCAAGAAAGGTAGGCGTGCCCAAATAGATAGATATCTATCTATGTATATATAGATAGATATCTCTATATATTTATAAAGAGAGAGAGAGAAGAATATCTCTCTCTCTCGATCTTTCTCTCTCGAGATCGAGAGAGAGATGTGTATATATAAATATATATAGTTGATAACGGAAGTTTACATACAAAGCTGTAATGGATGGTGAGATGTGGAGTCTGAAAGCCAAAATTTCAAAATATTCTTACCATTTTGCTTGTCAGTGTCTGTTCTACCTTAAAAGCTTGCTTATTGTATCATAAGGTGATAAAAGGCCTGATATTACCATTTTAATACAGTAATGTTATCACTTAAACATGCGCCATGTATGAGGGAGTCAGGAGTCCGAGTCAGGAAAATCGAGGAGTTGGAGTCGAAGCTTGCCGGCTCCACAGCCCTGCCAGAAACACACTGCTTCTGTGTGTACTATCATGGGAGAGTCTAAAGAAATCAGCCAAGATATCAGGAAGAGAATTGTGGACTTGCACAAGTCTGGTTCATCCTTGGGTGCAATTTCCAGACACCTGAAGGTGCCTTGTTCATCTGTAAAAACAATTATATGCAAGTACAAACAAGATGGCATTGTCCAGCCATCATACCGAAGGAGACGGGTTCTGTGTCTTAGAGATGAATGTGCTTTGGTCTGACATATGCATATCAACCCAAGAACAAAAGCAAAAGACCTTGTGAAGATGCTGGCGGAAGCAGGCAAGATTGTGGCATCATGAGTAAAGGTGACTATGTGGCAATACTAAAGCAACATCTCAAAACATCAGCCAGGAAGTTAAAGCTTGGGCGGAAATGGATCTTCCAAATAGACAATGACTTGAAGCACGCTGACAAACTAGTTACAAAGTGGCTTAAGAATAACCAAGTCAATGTTTTGAAGGGGCCATCACAAAGCCCTGATCTAAATCCTATTGAAAATTAATGAGCAAAGCTGAAAATGAAGGTGTGAGCAAGGCGACCTACAAACATAGCTCAGTTACACCAGTTCTGTCAGGGGAAATGGGCCAAAATTCCTACCAACTATTGTAAAATGCTTGTGAAAGGATATCCAAAACGTTTGACCCAATTCATACAATTTAAAGGCAATGCTACCAAATACTAATGAAGGGCGACATGTATGAACGGGGCCGCGCCAGATATCTGGCGTCTTTTCAGCCCGATATCATGCGCAGTCCCGTTTATACATTTTTTTAAATCTCCCGCACGCCATTCTCGGGTGCACTATATAGTGCCTGCGGCACTTTGTAATGCGCTGATCTCGGGGGTAGGCGGGGGGCACTAGAAACGTAGAGAAGCTACATATTTATAGTTTTGCTACGGCATTTCTAGGCGCATTACAGCTGGAACAGGTACACCACTTTCAAAGTGGTTTACCTGAACAAGAACTGTCGCCCGAGCGCTAGAATGTGCTTGACTTATGACCCGCTGTAGAGCAGGTTCATAAATCAGGCGCATACTATGTTATTAATATGTGCATGAAATTTGGCATTTTAATGCCAAATTTCATGCATGTCACCCGAAATGTATGTAAACTTTTGACTTGCAGAAAGTAATAAAATGCCTTTAAAAAATTCTCTTTCAATATTCTGGCATTTGGCAAATATAAATAATTTTGGTAATCCTAATTGACCTAAAACGGGTAAGGTTTATTCTGATTTCATATCAGATAGTGTATGTAAACTCCTAGTTTCCCTGGTTTATATATTGT
Source organism: Phyllomedusa bahiana (assembly GCA_025379985.1). NCBI lineage: Eukaryota > Metazoa > Chordata > Amphibia > Anura > Hylidae > Phyllomedusa > Phyllomedusa bahiana. The sequence continues at coordinate 49,704 of JAODAL010012529.1, forward strand.
GGGAATTAGCTCAAACGTAGGCAGTCCTTCCATATGCAACACTTCAGGATTTATTGGCATTGGTCATATAATCAGAAAAAATAAACAGCAGGGCTTGTTTCAGCCAAATCAAACATAAATCACAGTCCGTGTTATCGGTCACAATACCGTACGCCGGTTCCTAGGGTTAACAAAACCGTGTGCAGGTCTCTGCAGTACTTCCAGGGTTATCAAGGCCCAGCTCTGGCTTTCACACGACTGCTCACTCCACTGAGCAGTTTAGACAGGAAGGAACCACACCCCCTTTCACCTGAGCCTGCTGGCCTTATATAGGGCTGGTAAGCCCAGGACTGGAATGTGGGAGTAGCCCATCCCACCCAACTCTACAGACTGCTCCAATAAAGCCCGACCCGGATCACGGCATTACTGCCTAACTACAAATACAAACGTGTCAGTGGCCTATTGCCGCTGACACCAGAATAAATGGGCTTTATTTCACGATCTTAGGCAGATCGGTGACACATAACGTCCGGCAACAATCGCACCTTGTGGCTTCCTACATACCCCCCCATCTGCCCAATGCCAGGGGACTGGGCACCTTCAGCCAGTATGCAATAAACCCTAGATAGGGCATCTGCACTTTCTTGCAGCTTGCCCGGCCGGTGCTCTACGGAAAAATTAAAATCTTGCAGGGCCAGAAACTAACGGCTGACCCTGGCATTGTTGCCCTTTTTTTCCCTTAACCATTTCAAAGGGGCAAGATCAGTCACCAGCCTAAATTTCCATCCCAGAAGGTAATACCGGAGAGAATCGAGCACCCATTTAATGCCCAAGCATTCCCTCTCAATAATGGCATAATTACGCTCTGCAGGGGACAGCTTCCTGCTGAGAAAACACACAGGATGCTCCTCCCCATTGGACATTACTGCTCCTAGGCCGACCTCTCAGGCATCAGTTTTTTCACCACAAATTCCCGTGAGAAATCCGGGGCCACTAAAACCGGCTGTCTACACAGGGCTACTTTCAGGTTTTGGAAGGCCTCTTCAGCCTCTGGAGACCATTTGACCATGGTGGACTTAGCTCCCTTTGTTAGGTCCGTCAAGGATGCTGCCATCTCGGCAAACTTGAGGATAAACCGCCGATAATACCCCACGATTCCCAGAAACGCTCTCACTTGTTTCTTATTACGCGGACGGGGCCAGTGTTGAATGGCTTCGATCTTAGTTACCTGGGGTTTTATCACCCCTCTTCCACAATATACCCCAAGAATCGGGCCTCTTCCATCCCTATGGCGCACTTGCTGGGCTTGATGGTAAAACCTCTTTTCCTAAGCGCATCCAGGACAGCCTGGACCTTCTCAAGGTGACTCTCCCAATCGCAGCTGAAAATCACGATATCATCCAGCTAAGCTGACGCATATGCCTTGTGGGGACCTAAGATCCTGTCCATGACCCTTTAGAAAGTGGCGGGGTCCCCTTGCAACCCAAACGGCATTCTTACATATTGGAAGGACCCTTCTGGTGTGGAAAATGCTGTCTTTCCCCGGGCTTCCTTGGCTAGGGGAATCTGCCAATACCCTTTGGAAAGGTCTAGAATGGTGATATATCGGGCTGACCCTACCCTCTCAATAAACTCATCCACCCGGGCATAGGGTATGCATCCAACTTTGACACTTCATTGAGCTTGTGGTAATCATTACAGAACCGCCACTCACTGTTGGGCTTTGGGACTAACACGATGGGACTGGACCATTCGCTTTTCGATTCCCCTATCACTCCTAATCTCAACATCCTTTACACCTCCTTTGCCACGATTTGTCTTCGGGCCTCGGGAATCCTATAGGGTTTTAAGCTCACTCACATGAGGCTCGGTCACAATCTCATGCTCCACAACATGGGTTAGTCCTGGGGTCTCTGTGAACAAGTCCCTATTCTTTTGTAACAGCTGCGTGCACTGTTGGGTTTGAGAAGGGGACAGGGTCTCTGCGATCTTTACCTCCTCTATCGTGGACCCTGGTTGGGACAGCAAGCCTCCGTGGGTCCCTATCTTTCCAAGGCTTGAGCAAGTTAATATGATATATTTGATAGGGTTTCCTTCTACCGGGCTGGTGGACCCTATAGTTGCCATCCCCCACCTTCTCAACTACCTCATAGGGACCATGCCATTTCGCCAGGAACTTGCTCTCCACCGTGGGTACTAAGACCAGGACCCGATCCCCAGGACTAAACTGCCTCACCCGGGTTGACCTGTTATAGACTTTAGCTTGCGCCTCCTGCGCCTGTAAGAGATGCTCTTTAACAATTGGGAGTACCTGAGCTATTTGCTCCTGTAATTGGGTCACGTGCTCCATGACACTTTCATAGGGCGTGACTTTGCTCTCCCAGGTCTCCTTGGCAATATCTAATAGACCCCTCAAATGTTTGCCATAAAGTAATTCAAAAGGGGAGAACCCCGTGGAGGCTTGTGAAACTTCTCTAATAGAAAACAACAGATAAAGGGAAAAGGTTTGTCTCAATCTCGGCCATCCTTCTCGACTACCTTCTTCAACATGGCCTTTAAGGTCTTGTTGAAAAAGTTTCCCCTAAGCCATCTGTCTGGGGATGATATACCGAGGTGCGTAGTTGGGTCACCTTCCGAACCTTACAAAGATCCTGCATAACTTTTGACATAAACGGGGTACCTTGATCCGTCAGGATCTCTTTCGGAAGTCCCGTTCTGGAAAATATGTGCCACAACTCCCTAGCAATAACCTTGGGGGAAGATTTTTGGGGGCAAAGCTTTCTGGGTACCTGGTGGCAAAGCCCCAAAACCCCAGAATTACTGGTGCCCCCCTAGCCGATTTTCCAGGGGCCCCACTAAATCCATGGCGATCCTCTAAAAAGGGTTTTAAAATAATGGGAAAGGGTTCTGGGCTGGGAAAAAATGGGACCGGGGGAGGTTACCTGGAGGGGGACGAATGGCATAATCAGGACTTCCCGGGAAGCACCCCTGAGCAGATACTTTCCAACTCGATTGGTTTGGGAACCAAAAGCTGTTCCCCGACTTCCTCCCGATTTTGGTAACGCGATACAACGGGTTTCCTTTTTACAGAAAAGGGGGGAAATCTCCCCTCCCCCCTCCCCCCATCAAGCACTACCCCACATTAAAAAGCCCCTTTGGGGTTTTGTCCTGCATTTTGAGCCCCCCAAAATTTTTCCCCCGGGAGACCCCTGTGGGGAAGGGTTCGTAAGGGGGTTGGCTCCCCCTGTCACCTCCATGGCCGAGAAGGGGAAACCCGGGGGGGCCACGTGGGGGTAGGCTCTCAGGGCTGTCCGGACTCTCGGGGGGGCTTCCCTTGGGGGGTACTTTCCCACAGTCCCAAAAGGGGGCAGTCCCGGCTTTATCAATATGTGTAACCCCTGCACAACGCCTACATGGGGGACACGTACCCTTACGGAATTTACGTGATGGGCCACTGGGTACACTTTGGTATCCCCCATGTATGCATGTCCCCCCCGGGTTTTCCCTGTGACCAAAAATGCGGGGTATGGGCAGTAGGAGAGTGACCAAAATCCCCGAGTCCAAAAGTCCCATGAGAAAACTGCCCTTCACCTTGTTTGGGCAGAGTGGAAGTCCCCTTTGGGAGTTCCCCAACCCGGTTGCATCCGGAAGCGCCAACAGCTACGCCGCCCTACGGAACAGTCCTCAGTTCCCGGGGGGAGGGGGCACCGGGGGCCCCCACATGCCCCACAGCATGGCATTTCCCATCGTGATGTCCTGGACAGGGGGGCGGGGCGTCGGCTCGGGAGGCCCCTTTACCTTTTGGGGGGCGTCTTAGGAGCTTAGGCCCCCTTCTTTGGCTTCCTGAGTCAGTCCGGGTCTGCCAGTAGGGAGAAGCAAAGGGTCCTGGATCAGCCAGGGAATTCTCCACGGCCTGATATCTCTCCACCAAGCCAATCAAGTCATCCGCCGTCTGGGGATTCCCTTGCGCCACCCAGCACTGCACTGGTTTGGGAAGAGCGTGCACAAAGCGGTCCATCATGACCCTCTCTACCATCTGGGTTGGGGAACAGACCTCCGGCTGCAGCCATTTCTGGACGAGGTGCAGGAGATCAAACATTTGGGACCTCGGGGGCCTGTCTCTCCAGTTTCCCCACTGATGCACCCTTTGTGCCCGGACTGTGACAGTCACGCCCAGGCGCACCAGGATGTCCGACTTTAGTCTAGTGTATTCCCTGGCATCCTGCAGAGACAAGTCATAATAAGCCTTTTGAGGCTCGACGGTGAGAAACGGGGCCAGGACCTCTGCTCACTGCGGAGCTGGTAGACTCTCCCGTTCAGCAACCCGCTCAAAGACAGTAAGGAAGGCTTCCACGTCGTCCTCTGGGGTCATCTTATGCAGGGCGTCTCGTACCCTTTTCCGCTGCCTGCTGTCCGTCGTCCTGGCGGGGTGTAGCTGGGGGCTCCTTCGCCCGAATAGCTTCTTCCATCATGGCCATCTGCCTGATTAAGAGCTGGTTGGTCTCCTGCTGTGACCGCACAGACTCATCATGGGCCTGTTGCTGTTGGGTGCTGACCTGCACCAGGTGCTTCAGCAGCTCCTCCATTTTGCCTGTTTGGTTTTTAAGAGTAGTAGCCTTAATCCAGGACATGCAGCCTCTTATTCCAGGATGTTGCCCGCATTCTCCACCAATTGTGGGAATTGGCTCAAACGGAGGCAGTCCTTCAACATGCAACACTGCAGGATTTATTGGCATCAGTCATATAATCAGAAAAAATAAACAGCAGGGCTTGCTTCAGCCAAAACAAACATAAATCATAGTCCGTGTTATCGGTCACAATACCGTACGCCGGTTCCTAGGGTTAACAAAACCGTGTGCAGGTCTCTGCAGTACTTCCAGGGTTATCAAAGCCTAGCTCTGGCTCTCACCCGACTGCTCACTCCACTGAGCAGTTTAGACAGGAAGGGAACCACACCCCCTTTCACCTGAGCCTGCTGGCCTTATATAGGGCTGGTAAGCCTTGGACTGGAATGTGGGAACAGTCCATCCCACCCAACTCTTCAGACATGGACTCCACAAGACCTATGAAGTCCTGTGGTATCTGGCTGTTAGCAGCAGATTTTTTATGTCCTGTAAGTTGTGAGGTCAAGCCTCCATGGCCTGGATTTGTTTTTTAGCACATGTCAAAGATGCTTGTCAGGACTGAGATCTGGGAGGTTTGAAGAACAACTCAGCCCCCTGAGCTAGTTGTCTTGTTTAATGTGCCAGGGCACATTATTCTGATGAAAGATGTCACTATCATCGGACAATACTGTTGTGTACTTAGTTAGAAATAATGTTAAGGTAAGTGGTATGTGTTAAAGAAACATTCATCTCAGGACCCATGGTCTTGCAGCAGTATATTATCCAGAACACATACTGCCACCGCTGGCTTGCCTTCTTTCCATTAAGCATCTTGATGGCATCCCTTCTGCAGGTAAGCAACATACACAAATTGCTATGTTCATGATATAAAAGAAAGTGTGATTCATCAAACAAGGTTATCTTTTTCCTTTGGGTCTTCATTCAGTTCTGATGCTCCCGTGGACATTGTAGGCACTTTTAGCAATAGATAGGCATTAGTATGCACACTCTGACCAGTCTCTCTGACCAGTGTTTTTTAATAGTGGAGGTTGATGGACATCTCTGTTCACATGCCCCTCTATTAGTAGCCATGTTCAGGACAGCAGTGACATGGGATCTTTCGAGAGGGTTTTGGTAACCAGGGAGTGGCACTTTACATTGTAAGAGATTGGTGCTAAATGTAATAGGTCTTTATCAGTTACGAACATATTGCAGTTTTCAACTTTTTTAAAAATCTACTTTGAAAGTGCTGGGATATTTTTTGTGGTTAATTGGGTCCACTGTCTACTTACGTGTCTCATGCTGTACAGAGTGCTGCATCCCAATCCATCTGGGGGATCGGTGGGGATCAGTGCTAATGGATTACCACTAGTGACATATCCAGATGTGCAATAACAGGTTATTTTTCTCTCTATAGGTCCATTTTTCCAATACATTCTTCTTTCAGAATAATTGCCTTGGCAGAACCACCAGTTATTGGCAGTAACACTCAGCAATGGTTGGGTCCAGAGCTTCTTACCATGTTTTTGTATCACAATATAAAATCATCCAACAGACAAGAAGAGATTCAGATAATGAGGGAAATGGTAAGGAAAACGGTGATCTTTTATTTATTTTTTTTTTTACTAGTGTGCTAATTACTCTGTCAAATATTTCAAATTGTCACTTTTAATCAATGCTGAGTTCATGGAGTCACTGCTTAATGAGCTTTCTACAGTAATTTACAGTACAGGCGCATAAAATATGTCGGAACAGCAACAAGTGACTTTTAATTAGATCCAATATCAATGACTAAATGCTTCAATTAAAAACTTTTCTAATGATTTTGTAACCATCTTACTTTTTAGCTGATCATTATAGAAATTATTGTCTTGCAGATGTAGCCCATGTATTGATGCCTACTTTTGTGAAGTTACATCACTGGTGGTGTCAGTAACACTGAGCCTCTACAAGTAGGAGAGATTGAGATGTTGTACTTAAAGCGGTATTTTCTCCACATTGATTAGCTTTAATCCCTTCCTGACAGCCGCTCATAATAATATGGCTCTCCCCGTCTTTCAAGAGCCATAACATTTTTATTTTTCCATCTACATGGATGTTTTAGAACATTTATTTTGCAAGACACAATGTATTTTCTAATGGTGTCATTCACCCTACAATAGAATATACTTGGAAACCGCAAACAAATTCTAAGTGTGGAAAAATTTATATAAAAAACATACTTGCACCATATTTGCGGACATTTTGTTTTTTGTTAATTTCTCCCCGCAAAAAAACAAGCCCATAATCGGCTCCAAATACAGAAAAATAAAAGTTATGGCTGTTAGACTATGAAGGCATAAAAATGCAGTTTTTTATAAACGCATTTCTATTGTGTAAAAGCAATAAAACATTAAAAAAATTAAAAATTTATATTATTGCAATTGTACCGACCCGCATAGTAAAGTTATCCTATAATTTACACTGCATGACGAATGCTGTAAAAATTAAGCCCAAAAAACTATGGTGGAACTGCGTCCCCCTCCCCACCCATTTTCATGTCCCAGTGCTAAAAAGAAACAAACTATGGAACACCTGTTAGTCCAAAATGCATATTGCCCCCCTACATGAGATCCCCGAGGGGTATTGAATCCAAGATGGATTTCACCTTTTCTGGTACTTTGGGGGCTTTGGAAATGAACCATGGCACCCACTAAAATCCACGTTCCAAAAGCCAAATTGCACTCCTTTCCTTGTACGCCCTGCCATGCTCCTAAACAGCAGCTTACATCTACATATAAGGTATTGCCGAACTTGTAAGAAATTGCTTAACAAAATTTGGGTTGCTTTTTTTCCAGAGGTAGTTGTAAAAAATAAAAATTTTAAGATAAAATTGTAGATTTTTGGAAAAAATATTTTTTTAATGTTCACAGCCAAGCACTAAAAAAAAATTTGTGAAACACTTGTGGGGTTGATATACTCACTACACCCCTGGATATATTCCTTAAGGACTGTGGTTTCCAATATGGGGTCTTTATTTATTAAGTTTTAGCACCTCAGGGTGTCCGGAAACCTGTAATGGCCCCTAAAGAAAATCATATTGAAAATGAGACCCCAAAGTCCAGTAGGTGCTCCTCCTATCCTAAGGCTTGTGGTTGAGCCAAATAGCGCACTAGGGGCACATATAGGATTTCTCAGTATTGGGGTAATCGATGTTGAGTTGCATTGGTGACATATACTGTGTTCCAGTGAATAATGGATAAAAATTGAAAATCTGCAAGAAAAAAAAAGTAAAATTTTTAATTTTCAGCTGCACTTTGCTTTAATTTCTTTGAAACACCTAATGGGTTAACAAACTTCCTAAATGCTGTTTTAAATACCTTTAGGGGTGTAGTTTCTTTGATGGAGTAATTTATGTGGGTATCTAACACACAGGCCCCTCAAAGCCACGTCAGAACTGGACTGGTCCCTAAAAAAAAAATCTGATGCAAATTTTCTTGAAAATGTGAAAAATGACTACTAAATTTTTAAGCCCCCTAATGTCGAAAAAAATAAATAAAAAGACATTCAAAAAGTGATGCCAACCTATGTTGGACATATGGAAGATGCTATTTATAAATTATTTTGAGTGGAATAACTATCTATCTTACATTCAGAAATTTTTGAACTTTGAAAATGGCAAATTTTTCTAAATTTTCACAATATTTATATATGGACCAACATTTCTTACTGTCTTAAAACACAATGGCCACATGTCTAAAAACTGTCTAGGTCTAAAGCTTTTCTTGTTGCCTGTAGCAATCAATCAGACTTCAGCTTTCATTCCATATAGTGCTCTGAAAAAAAGAAAGGGGCGCTCTGATTGGTTGCTATGGGCAACAAGAAAAGTCTTAGACCAAGACAGTTTTCATACATGTCCCCTAATGTGTCACGAGAAAACATTCTCTGAATCACATGGTTCGGTAAAAGTGTCAAAAAGTTATTCTCACATAAAGTGTCACATTTCAAAAATGGGGCACTGTCAGGAAGGTCAAAACTGAATGTGGCGTTAAAGGGTTAAACAGATATAAACTGTAGCATTGAAATTGCATCACCAATACGGACAAGGCATAGGGTTATGCAAGTTGAGGAAGTAGCAGGTATTGCTAAGCTCTGCAAATGATGACATTATCAGGCACCTAGCTCCAACCTGTGGCATGTAGATGGATCATAAAAGCCATATTGAAAGCAAAGCTAACCAACCACATAAAATCTCAAAAATTGGGTCAAGTGGCTACGCGTCTAGGCTGAGTTGTTAGCACTGTTCAGTGTTAAATGTCCCAGTACAAGGTACTATAATGCAGCAAGAGGTGTGCAGAAGTATAGGAGGTCTTCACAAGGAAACGTCACACTGATCCTCCTCCTGGGGTTATGGTGTAGGGGGACATAATATATGGTAGACAGACACGTCTAGTCTTCATCTGAGGGACATTAACAGCTTGGCGCTACATTTGTTTGGTTGTGGAACTACTGGTACAGATTTATCTTCATAGTTTTCCAGGAGCATTTTTTCAACAGAACAATAGCAGTTCGTATAATGCTTGCGCTACTGAGAGCAGCCTGCATGGCTTAAAAGGGCTATTATGACCTGCAACATATCCGAACTTGTTTCCCATCAAATACATCTGGGATGTCATTGGTTGGCAATTGCACAGGCAGCTGCTGGTAGCTAATCTTGATGATTTGTGTGCCTTAGGGTATGTTCACACGGATTATTTTGAAGCGCATTTCGCTGCGTACTGCGCTTAATATGCGGGGAAATGCGCCCCATAATTACGGTAATCCATAGCTCTCATAGAGAACTATGGATTACACCACGTCCCCCTGCACGTACAATACAGTCATATTGTACGCGCGGGGAGATAAGTGTCTGTCTATGGGGCAGGCGGGGTGCCGGCCCCCCTGCGCCACGGAAGTATGCGCTAATCAGCATGAGCTCCCGAAACACACAATGTATTGTGCCGCGTACTGTATGCGCCGCAATACATCGTCTGAACATACCTTTAGGGTGCTTTAACACGGAGCGTTTTTGGTGCGTTTTTTGATGTTTTTTTTTTTTTTTGCAGAAATGGGCGGAATTAATTTCTGTGCCTTTCTGCACAAGAAATGCATCAAAAAACGCATCAAAATGGAACCAGAAGAGCTCCGTGTGAAAGCACTCTTGGTGCATTCTGCATGGCATAATGTTCCTCAGACAACCATTAAGGTGTGTAAGTTCATGAATTTCTGTGCCTGATGATCATACTTGATACTGAGTAGATCAAGATATTTTGTTACCATTTTGTCTTTTTATCATATGCCTATCATTAACATGTCTATGAAGTCTGTGATTTTTTTTTTCCTTCTTGGTGTTGCAAGTTCAATGTTGAAAAGTGTATTTGGATGAAAGCCACACCTTGTGTTCTTGCAGAAACTGTAGAGGAGGCCTGTGCTTCCTATCGGCCTTGTCTTCAAAATAGGAAATTACTCTGCAGGGAAATGTTGAAGTATTCTGCTAGATATGGAAGAAATTCTGGACGGTGGAGTTGACAGCAGATTCTTTGGAAAGTACAGAGTTTGTAATATCTTGCCCACAGACATTGATATAAATGGAAAAGCAGCATTGTACTCTCCAATTTAATTGTTATAGGAGAACTTGGCCCTGGCCATCTTGTTGAAAGGAAATAAAGTGGTGAATATAATTCTCTAGGATTTGTATGACTATGTATGTGTGTTTGTTTGGGTGTTGTAAGCAGTTTGAAATTGAGCAACCCAAGAGGACAAATAAAAGATGGATTAAATAAATAAATAAGCACAAAAAGAAGAAAGGCTGAGAGAAGACCAGTTAAGGGCATACATTCTAACACAGGGGTGTCAAACTGCGGCCCTCCAGCTGTTGGAAAACTACAACTCCCATCATGCATTTGTCTAATCTATAACAGCGGGCATGATGGGAGTTGTAGTTTCCCAACAGCTGGAGGGCCGCAGTTTGACACCCCTGTTCTAACACCTTAGAAAACCGATCCATAACTGCCCTGATAACTATTAAGTCCCATGAGCTGGGAAAGTCAGTAATATAGTCTATGAAGTCCACAGAGAGTCCAGAACAAGGAAAGGTAGCAGCAAATCGACAGGCCTTTGGTGATGGACCTTATTTTGAGCACAAATAGGAAAAACTGCCTCAACGTTCTTTGCATTACTTGATAAATTAATGGCAAAATATAAACGACACAGTTTCATGTACACCAGCATGATTAGGCAAATAAGTGGTAGTTGTAGTTGCCAATCCAGTGAAGCATCAAGGTAACGTCCAGGCCAGGGTTTCACCAGTCATGAAATGATGAGCCATCTTTGGTATGTCCATGGGAAATTAATGTGCCAAAACTTCAAAAGTGAATGGTTAAGTATCCCACTGCAGGACTTAGTGGGGTGGCATGGAAAATACAAACCAAAACTGTTGGGTGTTGCTTGGGGTAATAATATTGTAGCCAGAGACCGTATTGAAGCAGCTTTTGCCAATTCATTAGTGACTGGTGCATGTATACACGACATTGCATTCTGCAGGATATGAAACAATTGGTTAGTTAGTTGTCATAGGCTTCTGGCAAGTGAGTTCTGTGCACATAGTAGATACGCCATGGTCAAGGTCCAGAAGCCACAGTGTGGTGACAGTGTCAAAACAAAGGACCAGGAAATGGCAGTGGCCACCATAGGGAGCCGCAGAAGCACAGGACCTGGGGCTGCAATCGCAGAGAAGCAGAGTGCAGTGGTAACAGAAACATCTGATGTCTTGAGGCTCCTAATATACAGTAAAGTTAATAAGAAATGATGCTAGTTTGGTTTTCATACTGTGATACTGAAAGATTAGTTATTTACCTGCACAAATTGTCCATACCACGTACATTCATCAGTGTGTCTGGTAGGTATTTTACATTCTAGGCTCCACTAGAAAAACGTGAATCTGTACTTTTTCCGTATACCACTACAGAGTATTTTGATGCAAAAATACACTAGAACAGATATTCATTATGTCATTGTAATATGTTGATCACCCCGCATTGTTTCTTTTCAAGGTCCCAAATGTCCCAAAGGAAGCGGTGCAGCAACTGCTGACACTAACACACAAGCTCCGTGATACAAAAGATCCAACAGTAAGTTGAATTCCCCTAATATTGACACTGAGTTTTAGATTTTCTTTTTGCTCCTGTTCTGGTAATGTGCATGTACTACTTGGTTTTGTTATTTTACCTTTTCTCTGTGTGCAACACATCACATAGCTCTTGGACAAATGTAGCACAGTTACTTAGAGAAAATGTACCGTACATGTTTTTTTTCAGTGTTCCATAGCACCTCTCAATTGCAAATTATTTTAATATTTTTTTTAGCATGACTGCATTTTTTCCCTTATTTATACATTTTGGTTAGCTTTGATCTTTGTATATTACAATGCTCATATGCTTTTGTGTAATAAGACAGGTTATTTTTGATGATTTTTGTCAGCTATACTGACAACAAGTGAATAAAATTAGACAGAAAGAAAATCGATGATCAGAACAATGAATATAACCTGTGATGGCTGCGATTCCTGTAGATGTAACAGTAGGGCTAAGTAGTGACATTTTTCTCGTTTGTGAAACGAATTGGTTAGGAACAACAAAAGCAGATGCATTGGTCGCTGTAAGTTCTGGAATGACATTTCCCCAAAAATTGCTGTAAAAACTGAAGTATTATAAGGTTTTGAAAACGAATAAAAACTTGCTTACAATATTTGTATCCATTGTATTGTTTGTGGGAAACACATGCAGTATGTGTCATACGATGTATTCAATAAAATGCATTTTAACAACTTCCACGTAAAATCTTAGGATAAAAATAAAGTATAAAAATAGTCTAATTTTCATTGAGTTTAGGGGTTTTATCGGTTACTAGTAGATAAAGGTATTGTATATTTACTGATATGCCATGTGAGCACGCGCACATTTAAAATTATCATGCTGAAGATCAGAAGAATGAATTATTTACTTAGTAGACAGTCTGTTTGGATAAAAACCTAAGCCAGATATCTCAGGATATCTTTGGTTAAAGGTCGATGACGGGTACTCAATTGGCTTGTGTATGTATATGTGTGTGTGTGTATATATATGTGTGTGTATATATATATATGTATATATTGTATGTTTGTGTATTCATATATGCCATGGCATATAGTAATAATATACAGTCTAGTCCCATTATTAGACAGGCTAGAAGTTACTCCATAAGGTCCTAGTAGGTTGTCACAAATATCTGGAGCCATGCTGACTGCATTCCACAGCTACTGAAAGGTGCGTGGGGGAGCATCCATAGAGCAAATACGGTGATGGTCCCACAGATGCTCAGGTGGGTTCAAATCTGGTTATTTGGGACCAAGGTAGAACTTTGAAGTCTTAGTCATGCTCTTGCAACCAATGTTGAACATTTTTAGCCATATGACGTTAATTTTTTTTCCTGATCTCATCTGCAGTGAAGACAATCAACATATATGAAAGTAGTATGTGATCTGCCAGAATGAGTTTATCCCCGAATCAGTTTAAAGTGCCTACCACATGGATGAGTAGGACCGGAAATGCCATGAAAACATTCCCCAGATCATAATGCTACAACCACCAGTTTGGCCTTGTTCACACGGCTTATTTCTGGCATGGATTTCAACCGTATTGTGCGCCGTACTGCGCTGCAATCCGTGCCAGGCATCACGGTAATCCATAGTTCTCATAGAGAACTATGGATTCAGTCTCTCCTCCCCCCTCGGCAAAAACGCCGGGTGGGGAAAAAAGTGACATGTTCATTATCCTGGCGGAATACGCGCCGTGGATAATGGATGTTATGGGGCCGGCGAGCTGCCGCCCCGCCCCGTACACGCCGTCATTGCGGGCGAAATCCGTTCTTGCAATTACGGCGTGTTTAAGCCGTGTGAACATAGTCTTTGAGTTTTTCCAGCAATGTGTTTCGGGGTATTTGCTCTGTTTCTCACCTGGCATGCCAAAATCATGATGAAGCCAGAAATGCAATTTATTAGAGAAGGCAGCCCTTTGCCAATCAGCAGTGATCCAATTTCGATACTGCCATAAAAATTAAACCCTTTTCTGCCAATGAAACTTCACTGGCAAATCCGAAATGCATAGGCAAAGCCAGTAAATGTTCCCAACTTTGGGCATGCCGACCCAAAAGACTGTGATGAACTTTTTTTATTTTAAAAAGGAAAATGCGTTTTGTATCGTGAGTTGACACTTCATCAGTTCCACTTCACTCGAAGAGATGCAGTAACCATCCTTCTGCTTCGGAGCTCCATACACAGTAGTGTTTGCTGAACTGTTGTTTTATAGAGAAGTCTAGTAGCGCTGTGTGAGCTGATCCACTGTAGCACATCAGTCCACCAGCACTGGTCTTCGTAGCTAACGTTCATCTCACACATCAATGGCACGTGGTGCCATTGGTGTATCAATATATGTTGCTTATTCACAATGGAGCCATTTGTCCACTAATGATACACTTTCATCACAACACCACATGAACAAACAGTTTACAAACTGCACGGTTTTAGAAATACTGCCATCCTTGGCCCAAAAAAACAGTAATAACTCCTTTTCCAAATGACAATAAGGATGTATGGGCAGATAATCTATTACACACTTTATATACCCACCGACCAGCTCACCTAACGTGACTTCGTTTATGAGCTACATGCCGCCGACATCAAAAGTAGAAAGTGGTCATAATAATGTGACTGGACTGTGTATGTTGGTCCATTTGGCTAGTTTTCACTTTTATAACACCATAAAAAGATACTGTGGTTTCTCTAAGTGCAGCACATTCTTTTCTTTCATTAATATTAGTCTTGATGATGGGAGGATTTCCAGTTGATACTAAAACAAAGTAGAACAAATGGAAAATGAGGTACACAGGCACATGTAATTCATTAGGAACACAATGCTCAAAAAGTAGACTCTATAAATAGCTGGGGCTGGGGAAATAAATCTTAAATCCCAGCTGGCTATCAGCATAAAACAGTGTCTGTCTGAGTTTATTTTTAGATGTTTCAAAGCAGAACACTGAAAAATCCATTTTCTTCTGAATACATTGTCCCAAATTTCCAATCATGTGCTTCCAGGTACTTCCAGTATTGTAAAACTGACATCTGTTCATTTTATTTTTAGCTCAACACCTGTTTCTGTTTTTTTCTGAATGTTTTCATGTTTCAGATAAAAGTGTCATGTTAAAGTGATAAAACCTCTCTTCCACTGACTTTTTTCCTTTTTATGGTATTGCACAATCTGTGAGCAGGAAGTAGTAGCCATACTATTTGTATGGCGTTCACTTTCTAGTACCTTTCGTACTGCTAGTATTGTGTAAGACAAGGGTTTCTTCAGTTATTTGATTTTAGAAGTTCCTTTTTTGGCCATTTTAGGCAACACAGGCAGTGTGTGCTGTAGAGGACATTGATGAAGCTTCTCTACAGCCATTACAAAGTGGTTTGCCGACTTCCAGCAGCTCTTTTCTATATTATATGTAAGGACCTGTTAGTTATCCGCCTTTTAAGCATTTTTATTTTTATTCATTTGCATTTTGAGGGCTTCCTAATCACTCCATTTTTAAAGAGTCATGGTTATAAGTTACATTGGTCATCTGAACAGATAAATTATATATTGCATTTAAAGGGGTTGTCTCACTACATTGATTCATGGTACCTCAGTCCTGTTTTCTTGGTTTCATTTTGAATTCAGGGGCTTGTTTACTGACTTCTACTACGCTGCAGTAGAAGCCAGGCCTGTAGCTATAGCAACCAGTGCTGGCAGCCGATCATGAGAGATTGAACAGGTCTGTAGCTATAGCGACCTGAGGAGCTGATGCAACCCATACAAGAGGGAATATCTAGGAATAGGTAGGACACTGTTAATGGACACATATTGCAAAGTGACTTGTTTTAGCAAGATCTTTAACATAAAAAGCAATCCTTTTAGTGAGACAACCCTGCCCCTTAGTATGTTGGGAAAATGCTTTTTGATGCATAGTAGTGCCAGTTATCTTACCTACAGCTGAATATAGGATTTCAAACTGCTGCAACTGGGTCATGTTACCTTCACTGCAAGTTACTGAAACACACAGCTTGGTTGTGTGACCCAGAAGTGAATCTTTCTATGCATTCCTTTAAAGGTTCTTAGTCGGCCTCATAGGGATGTATAGAGACAGACTTTCTGTCAGCATGAAAAGCACTGTGTCTATCAAAGTGAAGGCCATATGACCCAACAGAAGACTTGTGCAGTAGTAGGAAATCCTATACACAGTGGCAGGTAAGCAAAGTTGCTGACACTGCTGAGTGCCTAAAAGCATTATAATCAACCAGAGGAGAAAAAAACTAATCTGGATTTGTCCTTCAAGGAGATATAGAGAGTTTTCCTGACATTCCTTGTAGATTGTAAGCCTCTCTCCCTCTGTACAGCTGTTAGTCAATTAGTGTTGGTTGTAGCATTATGATATGGGGAATGTTGTCATTGTACTTTGGAGTTATGTATGTAACCCTTCCCGATTGTACAGTTCCCTTGAATTGATGGTGCTTTAAAATAAATAATATTTATACATAATGTACCAGAATAAAATATTAAACGGCTGTGTATAGTCTATATTATGTAACAATATTTATACTTTTCTTTGAAACTTAGTTTTTTGTGAAAGGAACAATGCTGGAAAAATTGATACATTCTTATGTGTTGTTCATAACTTCTAACTTTGGTATTTTATGGCTTAAATCTGTGCAGTGTACCCTCAAGCCCTGCACTAGGCTTAATACAGTGTATCAGTTTTTCCTTGACTGTCCCTTTAAGGGTACTTCTACATGACAATTGTAAAATACAGAATCTGACAGTAGTTTGCAATCAGTTTTAATTTTTTTGTCACTTTTTGGGGCGATTGGGCGGCCCATATAACATTGAACAGTACATTGCCCGCCATAAAGAACGTATATCTAAAAGTATGTCTATGGCCCCAGAAAGTTGTCAAGATGATTGTATGAGCACTGCAACTTTGTCCATGTGATCAGTGAAGTTTAACCACAACTGTGCCATGATCAAATACTGTGCAAAAAAAAATAAATGAATAAAAACATCACGCTAAAAACGTTATAATAAAATAGATAAAAATAAACATTTATAACAACATAACCCCAGGTACCCTCAACATAAAAAATAAATACATTTTGTGGCATGATGTATTTTTTTTATTCAATTGTTTTTTATTGAATTTTTCAAAAGAGCAAACCCAAACATAGCATCTGTATAGAAATTGAATAAGGCATATTACAAACATAGTCGGTTCTGCCAATACATACATAGGATATATGACAGGAAATCCGAACAATCTTAATCCAATTGAAGTCAAAAGTGTATTATATAACACAACATAGACTAGGGAAAAAAACACGACAAGACACACAAGGGAAAAGTCACCATCCAGTAAATAAGCGAAACCACCAGTGGGAGAGTTTTGGCCTTAATTAGTAAAGTTCAAAAGTCCTGGAGAACTCTATAGAGCCCCAAGGCTCCAATGGCGTCAAAAGTTTTCTAGCTCATCATTTCGTACGGCCGTAAGATATCCATATCCCTGATTTCCCCAATACACGAACACAAGGCCTCCTTGGATGGAGATGAGGTCTGCTTCCAGTATTTGGCAATTAAGCATTTAGCCGCTTTCACTATATATAAAAAAAGGCTACCTAAATGCCATCCCAGGGAGGGGAACGGAACGTTCAGGAGATAAGTCTGAGGGGTAAGGGGGATCCATACCTGAGTGACCTCCAAGGTTAAGGCTTGAGCCTTCTTCCAAAAAGGGACCACTAACCTACATCCCCAAAATATATGGGGAAAACATCCGCTCCCGGGTTCCCCACACCCCAACACACATACCGGAATGACTAATTCAATCTGTGCAACAAGAAGGCTATGATACCAATACATCAAAATTTAAACTGATTTTTTTATTCTGTATAGAAAGGGATGAGCAGGCTGCTTGCCGCCAAACACTCTGCCAATCCTCCCTGATAACGTGCCCCCAAAAAATCCTCCCATTTAGACATAATGGAGTCGTATCAGGGATTCTTGAACTGGGAAATCAGGATCTGGTAATTGTCGATATCAGCCCTCTTGTTGACGTTTCCCAAGCGACAAAGCGTTCAAAACAGATGGTTTGAGACCTTTTATCAGACCTTAAGACAGAGCGCATATAATGTTTGATCTGCAAGTACGAAAAAAGACTCGTAGGGGGCAGCTCAAATTTTAGAATGTAGTTCCGTAAAGGGTCTCATCCAGCGTGCGGGGATCAACTACATCTGCAAATCGGAAAAGTTGATTTGCGAACCAAGGCCTCCATCTAGCATCCATCCCCTCCTTCTGAAGTGATGGGTGAAATAGGAAGGATGTCATAGGGGATGCCTTCGAGCACAACGAGAACTTCCTATAACATCTCTGCCATATAGCCCTCGTCAGGGACATAGAGTTTCAATAGTGGTTGCTCAATGTAAATTTTGGTAGTGGCCCTAGCAATGATTTAGGGTGGACGGGAGCTATCCACAGCTTTTCTATCTCCACCCCACCTAGTATAAGCGTATAGCGCTGACCAGGGAGGGATAGCTCTTAATTGTGCTGCCCAATAGTATTTAACCACATCCGGGACCGATAGCCCCCCCATTCTGTTTTCCCGTTAACAAGATATCTCTGGATATCCTATGCCGATGGCGAGCCCATATAAAATTTATAAAATTCGCTTGTAAGGATCGTAAGGTCGCCATCGGCACAGGAATCGGGAGAGTCTCGAATAGGTACATCAATTTTGGTAAGACTGACATCTTTATGGCTGCAATTCGGCTAAATAGGGACAATGCCAAATTTATTCCAGCGGTCAAGGAGGTGTCTAATTTCCACTAAAAGCTTCGGAAAATTGTGTTTAAAAAGCGAAGCGTATTCCGGAGTCAGAAAAATCCCCAGATACTTTAGGCTATCCGTCTTCCATCGATATTATAGGGTTTCCCTTTTAAATTGGGCAACCCGTGTATCAGAGATGCCTATTGGCAGTGCCTCCGTCTTATTTGTAAATTTAAACTTATAACCCGAAGGAGACTAAAGCGGCCAAAAGAGAATGCAAATTAGGGAATGAAACCATCACATTGGTAAGGGTTAACAGAACATCGTCCGCATACAGTGAAATTTTAAATTCTTTCCCTCCGACCACCACCCCCCGATTTTCTGGGGATAATCTAACCGCTGCTGCCAGAGGCTCAATGGACAGGGCAAACAAGAGGGGGAAAGAGGGCAACCCTGTCTGGTACCATTGCGAATGAATATTTTTTGGGGACATGCATGAGGCAATCTAATAGTGGCAGACGGATTAGAGTAGATCCCCCGGAGTGGGGGCAACAAAAGGACCACCCGATCCCAAAAACGCCCGTTAAAGTATGAAACATGAACGACCAATTGAGACGTCAAATGCCTTTTCACATCAAGGCTTAAAAGAAGCATTGAATTCCCCCTTTTTATTTACAATGTCGTTGAGATCAAAGGCCCTTCTGGTTTTCATCGCCGCCCTGTCGGCATGGGACAAATCCTACCTGATCCTTATTAACTAGACACGGCAAATGAAGGGAGAGCCTATTGGGCCAAGATCTTAGTGAAAATTTTTTATATCGCATTCAATAATGCTAGGGCCTGTAACTACCGCACTCCGGGATCCCCACCCGTTTGGGTATTAGTGTGATATAAGAAGCAATAGGGTTTTCTGGAATGGGGGAGCCCTGTAAAAAGGAATTATATAAAACTATCATGTTCGGGAGTAATTGGGATTGAAAAATCTGGTAATATAAGTATGTAAGCCCATCCGGGCCCGGCGTTTTTCCTGAGGAGAGATTCTTAATGGTGTCTTGAATTTCTTCTGCTGTAATAACGGCATTTAAAGAGCCCAAAGCCTCTGCAGACAGCCTTGGAAGCCCACAAGAGTTCAAGAATTCCTCAAGCAAACGGTCACGTTCCACACCCTCCGTGGGTAAGGTGTCCGGGATACTGTAAAGGTTTGTAAAAAAGGAGTGAAAGATATCCGCAATAGTCTGGGGATCATAAATCGGCACTCCTCTATTCCGCAGAACATGTGGAGTGAGACGCTCCGCTTCATGGCATGATGTATTTTTCCATGTTCACCCGATATTACGTTGCTAACCATTAATAGCTAATTGTATTTCTGTAGAATTTGCAGCATGCTTTGCAATAAACACGACATGTTGCTGTCTTAATACTAAAATAAGGCTAAGTGCACACAACATAGAACAAAATATGTCGGAAAGCCGACTGCATTTTGTCCTATACAGGACCGCGGTTTTTTTGGCGTTAAATTTGTGAAAAAAACAGCTGCCCGGTTTTTTTTTGTTTTGGTCTATACAATTGGGGGGAAAAGGGAATCTGACCCCCAAACCACTTTTTAAAAAAACCCTTTCTTTAAAAACAAAAACAGCAGGGGTTTTTAAATTGATGTTTGCACACAGTGACCGTGGGAAATTCCCGCCGTTTTTTCCTGTGCTTTGTAGATTTTAAACAGTAAAAAAAAAAAATGAACCAGTCACCCCCTCCTAAAGTGGCCTCCCCCACTTTACCCCGGGCCAAGGCAAAGCCTTTTCGCACCCAATTTGAACTAAAGAGATGAAAAGGGCGGCCCCCGGATTAACAAAAAAATATTTTTTAATTCAAAGTCCAAAAAAAAATCAGAAAACCCGATGGCAACAAAGACGGGAAAAAACCCTAAAAAAAGCCGACGCTTTCGGGTGATAAAGCCCCCTTTAATCATGGCTTACATACAGTGTCAGAGCAACTCTTTATACCTTTGAAAAAAACAAGGAAGAGGGGAAAATTCCGTTTAATGGAAATAAAGGGAAAAAAAAAATTCCAGAGGGATCTACGTGACTAATGAGCAAGATGTTGTATACAAAAGGGGGGAAAGACGCAGTTTTTTTTTCTTCCCAACCCCCCGGTAAATTTAAAAACGTAAACCCCGGCAGTTTGCTTCTCACCAAAAAGGGTCAGCTTTGGCTCCATAAAATTCGGGGTCTAATACAGTTACCAACTTTTATTCAGCGGATGAGCACCCTTTTAATGGCACATCCCAGTCTTTTACTATCGACAGCCAAAAGATAAATCCAAAAGGGGGCCCAAAAAAACGGGGCCCGGCGGAAACGGGGGGGAAGGGAAAAACATCGAAAGAGGAAAAGTTTGAAAACACAAACAACCCCTAAGTTTAAAAGTAAGGACACTGATAAAACAGGCAAATTTGGGATTTTTTCTCAACTTGCCCTTAAATTTCACTTGGACCTTTTCCAAAAAAAGGTTCTTTCTTTGGGTCCCCAATTTTTTTTTTGAGGTGGATTTTGATTTATTTTCTACTTTTAAAAAGCTTAATAAATTTGTTTTTTTCTTTTCACACTGAGACAAAATTTTCCCTGGCCACCTAAATCAAAACAGTGGGGGGGGGGGGCTAATAAACCCCTTTTCCTAGAGAGTGGTAGGATTAGTGAGGAGTCAAAAACTTTAAACACCTAGGGAAAATATACTCCTTTAATGACCCCAAAATTAGTTGGGTTTGAAAATGTCTATGGATCCTTTTTATTTTTTGCCCCTGATTGCTCAAACACGGGCCTTTGTTTTTCCCAAATTTAAAATAGAGATTTCTATCCTTAAATTTCTAAAACCCAACAAGTATGGCCGCTTTCAAATATTTTTTTGAAAGAGATTTAAAACCCCTGGCCCCGCTTTTTGCCCTCTAACCTTTCCATTTTAAGCCCTTTTGGGACAAAACCCCGAACAGAGGGCCTTGTTTTTTTTTAAAAAGGGATAATGGGATATAATTATCAGGTTGGAAACGGGGGGGGCCACTTTGGTCGCAGGGATAAGGCAAAATTTTATAATGGGGCCCAAATGAAGGTTTGTTTTCCAGTTTTGGCCAAATTTTTATCGAAAACTCACACAAGTTTCCAACATCATCTTTTAAAAACCTGTTTTTTAAATGCTCTCCTCATGGAGGGGTTTTTAAAATTAGGGTCCCCTTTCATTAAACAAAGGGGAGTTTATTCTTTTTGATTTCCCCAATTTGCCCTTTAAATTTATGGGTTACCTAAAATTAAACAAGAAAAGGAAAACCCCCCCAATTGGCAAACCGTTTGTTTCGGGCTTTGGGGTTCCCCTTTGGAAAACCCTCTTGCCAAGGGCCCTTGACAGTGTTTTTTTCAGCCTTTGGTGGCCATTGTTCCTAGCCCCCTTTCCAAGACACGAGAGATGTTCTTTGTCAATGATGATATTTTTATGGGAGACAATATGGTGTGGCCTAACATGTGACGAAAGAGTCGTTATTACTTGCATTCCCCCCCCTATAGCTCTCCATGCTTTAAAAATTTTTTCTTGCCACTTAATTTAATTATTCTCCAGAATTATCGGGTTTATTGTCATGGTAAAACCCGTTTTTTCTCATACACACAATTTTTTTCATTTGAGTCCCAAAATTTATTTACAAATTAAGGGGGTGCCCAAAGGGGGGGAAGTTTTTCGCCTTCCCCTGGCCCCCCGGGGCATGGGCCCTTGGGGGGGAGTTCGCCTACGGGCTAAAACCCCCGATGCCCCTTTTTTGTTCAAATTTTGGGTTTGGGATGGCGAATTTTCCTCGTTTAATCCTTTTTCTTTGGAGGGGCGATTTTGTCTGCCATACCCCCGTTTTCTCATACCTCAACAAAAATCCTTGCAAACCACGGTTTAATTCCACTTTTTATAAAGATTTCCCTTTTAATTTTTAGATTTGGGCACTCAAAGGGTTTAAAATTGGTCCAAGATTTTGACCAAGACCCATCGTAAACCCCCGGCAGGAAAACAATATTGATTTTAAAACCGGGGAAACTTTTCAAACCCAGAACAACGCATAAATCAACCCTGTCGGAGAAATGACTGGTTTCCCTGCGTAATTTCCCGTTCATTAATTTATTTTGAGGTGGAACGGGAGGCTAAAATGCAGAAGACCCTTCCAAAAGGGGTTTTCCCCGTTTGGACTTTGGATCGTTGGGATTAAAATTGTTCAAATAAAACAAAAAGTTTATTTCCTTTTTAAAAATAAACAAAAACCCTAAGGGAAAAATAGTTTAAAAACAACAATATTTTTGTTCTTTTTTTTCAGTACTCAAAATTTCCCGAAAAAATTTAAAAAAATAGTCTTAAAACACCTATCTCATTACGTAAGATCCCCTTCTTTAAAGATATTTTGCTGAAGGTTGCCAAATCGTTAATCGTAGATCTCAAAACTTTGGAACATTTTTGTTGTCATAAAAAAAGGGGATTTTTTTCCCAAAACCCCCAAAAACTAAAAAGCAATTGGCTTAAAATAAAAGGGTTTAAAAAAAAAAATTTTGGGGTCTAGCCCCCGCAGGGGTTTTTAACTTTTGTTAATGTGGGGGGAAAAAATTTTTTAGAACAACTCACACCCAAAACCTACACTATCCGTAATTATTTAAATTTTAAAATCCCCCATTTGTTTATTTGGGGACCGTATTGAATGAATCTCCAATTGTGGGGAGCACCCAAGGGGGTTTAAAAAGCGCATCCTAGGATTAAATTTACAAATTTTTGATTTCGGCAAAATTTGGAACAGGGCTATCCCGTCTATGCACTTTAGGGGATTCATGGAGGCAAATTTTACCAAAATTTAAAAAATTTTTGGTTTTTAGAAAAAGGGTTTGTAAACCCTTAAAAGGGGGTGGAGATATTTTAAACCCTATACTGCAAAGAAGGAAGCCTATTGGATTTTTGTTTTTTTAAAAACTTTCAGCTTTTCCCCCGGGTTAAAAACAAAAAAGAATTTGGGTGTTTCATTTTAATTTTTACTTTTTGTGTTTAAAAAATTTTTTCCGGTTTTCTTTTGGCTCTTGTTTCTTTGGGTTTCCGATTTGTAATTTATCAAATGGTGAAGTAATTTTTGAAATGTTTGTTTTTTATCAGGGAAAAATATTAGTAATAGTTGGGGAATTTTTTTTCTCTATAGTATTTCCCCCATTTGGGCTGTAATACAATTTTTTTTTCCTTTTCTTTTTTCGCACGGTTTTTTTTTAAAATTTTAATCCATTTGTTTTTTTTGTTACTTTTCCTACCTGTGTCCCCTTTCCTGTTTTTGTGTCTATTCTCGCTGCGGCGGGTTTTTTCCTTTTTTTTGTGTGCCGGATTTTTTGCATGAAAGAGTTTTGGGGACTTTAAATGTCGCAAAGAAGCCATTTTTGTCACTTCCTAGCAACGGTGGTTGCGTCCAGGCCCTTGCTTTGGTTCTCTTACAAAGTGCTTCCCGGTTTGGGGTTCCGGAAAACGCGTGTTTTTCATTTTAAACCACGGACACGGGGACAGGGCCCCGGTGAGCTTTGTTTATGTCAAGGTTTATAAAAAGTTTCTTACACTGGGATGTTTTTCCCCTGATTAAGGGTTTCTTTATCCCCCAAAGGGACCGCTTTTTTTAGGGTTTTTTTTGTTCCCTTTTTTTGCTGCCATCGGGTTTTGATTTTTATGGGCTTTTTAATAAAGGGAAAAATTTTCTGTTTAATCCGGGGTTACCCGCTTTTTTAGACTTTGCCTAAGAAAGTTAATAGTTCTGGAAATTTTGGGAAAATTAAAAAAACCCAAAAAAAAAGTTTCTGGTTTCCCGGAAGGTTTAAAACTTGGGCTATTACTTAACAATTTATAATGGGCAAAAGGAGTACAGGGGTTTTAAAAAGGTTTTTCCCCTCTTTTTAATCCCTTGAAATTTTTATAGAGAGTGTTGGCTTTTACCGCCCCCCTCCCTAATTTCAAAAGAGACTTTCCCCTTTGGTCTGAGCTCCACTTTGGGAAATGGCAACCCATCAGAGATTTATATAATATCTTATTGATATGCAGTATTGTATGCCCAGAAGAAAGACAAAAAAAGCAGCCTTTTTTTCTGACATAGCCCGCAAAAAAGAGAAAATAGTTTTTTCTTTTGCCATAATTTTCTCTTTTTTGCTGAAAGCACAGATTACGATCGATTTTAATACAAACAGAACTGAAATGCAGCTTTGCTTCAAAAAAAGCCAAATATACACACAATATACCATTGAAAAATGGTAAATTTTTTCATTAAATGCAATTTTAAACCCAACTTTTTTATTAAATTTTTCACCTTAATATTCACCGATTTTAAACTATTTTAAATTAAAAGGGGTTTTTCCCCGCAAATAAAAATTATTGTTCAATGGAAACCCTGGTAAGAAAGGCAAAAAGTTTTCCCGCTTCCTTTTAAAAATGCAAAAAATTTTTTTTTTTGAAAAATGTTTTAAAATTAAAAGCATAAATCCCCATGAAAGAAAGCAAAACCTTTTTAGGGATAAAACACTGCACGCTACAGGAGAACAGAGAGTGCCGTCTTACGCATTTCAGGCTGTGTTCCAGCCCATAGGCTATGTTTACAGAGCACGGTTTTTGATTGGATTAAAAAACGACTGCAACCTGTGCTGTGTAGACCTCAATAGAAAATCTGTGCTGTAGTCTACAGAGCACAGATTTTTGACCAAGGATTTCTTAACCACTGGCCATCCGGCAGAAGAGAGAAAATGTTCTATCTTCCGCTGGATTCCCGTCACCTCAGTGTACGAGGCCAGCGGGGAATCCATAATCCAACCGTGTTTTTTGCGCAAAAATTGCACTAAAAACCAAGTTGCAGCGAGGTTAAAATACTGTCGGATTTCTGACGGTATATTAACTAAGCTGTGTAGCTATAGCCTTAATCAAAGCTAGATAAGTCACATGACCAGTATTTAAGCAAGCAAATTAGACAAGATTCACTGTGGAGCCTGGGTGGGTAAGAAAAATATATGTAGATGTTTACCTACAGGTCCCTCGCTGCTACTCCTCTTGCGTATCAGGAGTAAAACCCGGAAGTGGAACAGATGAGTGTAGATAT
The DNA here is from genome assembly GCA_025379985.1 of Phyllomedusa bahiana. Taxonomy (NCBI): domain Eukaryota; kingdom Metazoa; phylum Chordata; class Amphibia; order Anura; family Hylidae; genus Phyllomedusa; species Phyllomedusa bahiana. The sequence goes on from JAODAL010012529.1 coordinate 75,290, forward strand.
AACTTTTTTTTTTTTCCATCCATCCTAGCCCAATTAAAAAGTTATTTTTATTTAATGGACAAACCTTTAAGCCCTTCCAAATGCAGAATTTTTTAACTACTTTTTTTTTTTTTTTTTTTAAATCCAAGCCATAACTTATTATTTTTTTTTTTAATATTTTGAGGCTGATTTTGATTTTGTGTGGGATGAGAATTTTTAATGGTACTATTTATTGTCCAGTCGTCTCTCAAGTAACAATGTACTTGGGATACAATATTTTAAATTTCAAGGGTTTTTCCCTTTGGACATTTTTTGTTAGTTGTTTTAAAACACACAAAGGCACCAACACGCCCTCTGTGGCCATTAAACGGGAAAATTTGTCCAATTACATCACATTTAATGAAAAAAACCCTCTGTATTGGTGAAATGCATGCAATGATTGGCGGTCTACCCTGTTTCCCCTAAAAAAAGACAGTGTCATGTTAATTTTTGCTCCTAAAGACGAGCTAAGACTTATTTTTAGGGGATTTTTTTTTTTTTTCCCCAAAAATAACAAAATTTCACATTTATTTTTTAAAAAAAAACTAAACGTGTATTAAATTTTAACTGTAGTGTTTTTCCAACATTAGCATAAGCACCCAAAACTCTGAATTGAAAAAAATACATATGCTTTTTTTCGGGGTGTTTTTTTGGGGAAAACCGGGTAGTACGTCTCTCTACTTTCAGGGGGGTACTACTTGCCCCTGTACTGTTCTTTACATGTTTCGGGATGAGCGGCTTCTTTAGGCACCAGGGGAGAGCCCCATTTTTTACTGGCACATTGTTTATAAAGTACATGACCCACAGAAGCTCCTGTCCTCAAACCAGAAAGTGATATCTAATTTCCAGCAGCTCTGTCTGACTGTTATATATAAGGACTTGCTTTATCTGTGTTAGTTATTTGCATAATTTTCTTTAATCCTTATTTAACATTATGGATGACATATTTGGGGCTTCAGCATAGAGTCATGGTTTCATCATACAATGGTCGTCCAGGATCCAATTGATATTATATGTTGAGTGACCACTGTACTATGTAGTGTATAATTATTCTATTGTGGAATAGGAGAAAAAATGTAATTCTACCATTGTTTTTTGAGTTACATTTTTATAGTGTTTACCATGCAGCATAAATGCCATGTTAACATTATAGTACAGAGTCAGTATTATTATAGCAATACCAAATGTATATAGTTTTAGACAGAATTTATATCATTCTTGCTTTGTTTTACTTTTTTTTTTAAACGGATAAAAACTTTAAGTTTGCATTGCCATGTTTTGAGGACCATAACTTTTTTTTTTCATCGATTGGACCTGTGTGAGGGTTTGCTTTTTCAGGGAGGGATGCTGTATTTATTGCTTCAATTTTTGGGTAAATTTTTGGAAAGAGAAGTGACAAAAACAGCAATTGTGGCATTGGGTGATTATTATTTACATATAACATTAACCTTACCAGAGAAATTACATCTTTTTATAATGTTTTTGACTATTACGGACTTGGTAGAAGAAGTTCCAATTCATTTTTACAATATGTATGAAACGGGAAAAGGTTCTTTTTTAATATACACATACTCAAAGGTTTAAAAATTTATTTTGGAATTTGGTATTTTGATGAGAAAAAATTTGGCTTTTTGACCTGCAATTCTTTTTTGAGATTTTCAGTGTTTTCTTGGCTCTCGACATTCTTGTTTGGTGATCCTGGGGAGTGTTTGCTTGCTCTAGCAGATGATATTTTGCCGTAACTTTCACACAGTGCAGAACCCTTTTCCATTCTGTGCTTGCACGCTCCAGCAGTTGACTTGGCATAATGCTTGCACAGTGCAGAACTTCGTTCAGTCTTGTGCTTATCATGGGTCCTGAGAGACTTAGTGCAAACATTGAGCAGTAAAGAAAATGAGCTAGAACAATGCTAGATATTTAAGAAGAAATGGGAGAAAAGTATGAGAGTTGTATCTGTTTTTCTGATCTCACATCAGAGTATTGTATGCCGAGAACAAGAATCTTCCCCCACTGTGAAAGAAATCTCAAAGCAGCTGATGCTGGTAAAGAAGTGAAAGCTAGGACGAAAGAGAGATGCCAGACCATAGAGGAGGTAGAGAAATTGTTCTTGATTTGGATAAATGAAATACAGTTAGCAAGTGATAGAATTTTCGAGGTGATAATTTGTTAAAAGGCAAAACTGATGCATGCTGATCTGTTAAAAAACAAGCATGGAACGATCGCCGATAGTGGTGTTAAAAGCTGCTTATGGCTGTTTTAATCATTTTAAAAAGTGAAATGGCATACGTGGTGGTGTGAAGCATGGAGGAGTTTGTGGATCGTTTCAAAGACTATGTAAAGACTGGCGATTTATTTCCCAGCAAACACTTAACTATTGTCAGACTGGCTTATTTTGGTAAAAGAAATGCTACAGGATCTACATAACTCAAGAGAGAAGGGCATTGCTGGGACACAACCTGATGGACAGGCTAACTTTGTTGTTGGATGGAAATGCAATTGGGCTCTTAGTCTAACATAAGGATAGCCCACAGATTTTCTAGAAAAATGTAATAGTAAGTAAGTTACAGGTTATGTGTAGGACAAATACTAAAGCTTGGGTCACAAGACAGTTTTTCACTAAGTGGATGAATGACATGTTTGGCCCGACTGTAAAAAGAAGACTGGAGAAAGATCTAATAAGCCATAAAACTTTACTTTTAATAAATCATTTAAAACGTGGGAAATAGTCCCACCTCATCAAAAAGTAATAGACACCTATGAAGAAAAGTGAATAGAATAAATTAATATAAGCGAAAAGACAACCCTACAAATACCCTAACAGCCTGAGCTAAGCCCTCACCTCAATATCGCAGGAGAATCGCCCCGATATGGGCGTTCCTGCCAGGGGCCTAGCCCTACACAGAAATAGCCCTATTGCCCCGACATGACATGTTTCGATCATCCAGCAATAACAAAAGATCACCCCCAGGGAAGATTAGGAAGACCAAGCCACAAGAAAATGGGCACAATTGCAATAATATATATACAACTTATGTTAGAGCTAAATCCAAAATGCTGTAACATCAAAAAGGGCTGGTACAGTCACAGGACTGCCTCGATACAGTTCAAAGTCACTCATAAGTACCAATGCCCACCAGCACATTGGATCTATAAAAAGGGAAAAACAGAAGGGGAAGTCCTCAATAAACTACTAATACCCAATCTATATATTACATATGTCCTTCACCAATTACACAGAAAGATCACTTACTAAGTGTCTAGATGGAAGATACCCGTCTCTCACTCTGTAAGGGTGAACCAGCGGTGGCTGTTTTGGGAAAGAGACGCCGTGGAGCAGCACGAGCGCGGCTTATAAGGCGCTCTTTGATAGGCGCCTGCTGTGACCTCATAACCGTGCGCTCATAGTTACAAGCCCACGGAGCGTCCATAGCTGCAGCGCATGCGCTCAAGAGTCACTAGCGCCGACAGCGTTCTTAGAGACGGCGCATGCGCAGGGAGAAAATACTACCATGCTTACAAAGAAGCACTTGCATATGAACGCTCTGTAGCTAAGGATGAAGGGAAATTGTTCCCTGCACCTTTTGATAATTACAAACAACATTTAAAGGCAGTATACAGATCAAATCATTGAATAAGATCAAAAAAGGCCCATGGTTTTTAGTGTTTGATTTTTCTTGATATTTATTAGCACTGAATGGTACCTAGTAGGAATAGATATTTTAAAAAATATTAAATTAAAATCTGAAATCCATTTTTTCATTAAGACCCTTAGGTTTTTGTCGTAAAATAAAAGTCCCCGAAGCCTCTTCTGTAGGAGCGCCCTTCAAGATTCCACGTCTTGGTGAAGGGATTTACAATCAATCCCCCTCCAAATTTTAGACATTTTGGGTTCCCCATCTGCTGAAATGTACGTGTTGGGACTGAATCTCAAGGTGATCCGAATTTCACCCAAAAAGTTCGCCTATTTCTGCGCCTAATTGTCTGGTTTTTTTTTCCAACATACATTTTTACCACATGTGAGGTAAACAAATATCCCCCAAAAATTTTTTTGCAGTTGTGAAGTGTCGAATAGAGAAAACTTTTTTCCAGCATATTGTGAAGAAGAGTCTTTTCCATGTAAATGCGAAAAAAAAAAAAAGAATCGCCCCACTTAAAACAGCCTTTTAGGTTTTTTGCCATGTTCTTTCTTAGGTTTTGTGGATGGGAGGTCATCTCCCACTTCCCTAAGGCGGGGGGATCCCCCCGGGACAATATCTAGGGGCAGACGCAATTTTTCTTCATTTAAAAAATTTTAAAAAAAAGGGTAAATTTTTTCTGGGGGGGGGGGGGGGAAGCGCTTTTTTGGCCCAAGGGGTTTCCCCGACTAATTCCGGTCAAAGAATCACAATGAACTTTGAACCGAAAAAAGAGAAAACAGGAATGACAATCTTTACGATGATAGGGGGCTTTTTTAAAGATGCCGCCCCAGAGGGGGGGAAAATCTTTACCCCGCCATTTGGCACATTTTGAGGATGGATACGACCTCAGGGTTTTTTTCAGTGATTTCCCCCTTTTCATTAGAAGGGGGAAAAAAAATTTTGGGATTTCCTGGTAAACAGCCCCTTTTTGGGAAGACCTAAGAAAGAATATGGCTTTTAAAAACCTAAAAAAAAAAAAATGTTTTAAGTGTGGCGATTGCTTTTTCGCATTAAGGAAAAGAATCTTTCATTCCAATTCTGCTGGGGAAAAAGTTTTCTCTTTCGAACTTTATCAAATGCAAAACAATGTATGTGGTATATTGATTACCTGCCACATGTGGTAAAATGTATGTGGAAAAACAAGCCAGACCAATTAGGCGCGAATAGCGCGAACATTTGGGTGGATATTCGGAATCACCGTGAGACTTCAGTCTCAGAACGTACATTGCTGCATGATGGGAATCCAAAATGTCTTGAAATGGAGGGGGATTGATTGTATAATCCCTTCACAAGAGTGGAGATCTTGATAGGCAGCTCTACAGAGAGAGTGTTTCGGGACTTTTTACTTTACAGACAAAAACACCTTATTGGTCTTATATGAAACAAATGGATTTCAGTAGTTAAATTTAATATTCTTTAATATACTATTCTATTCTAGGTACCATTCAGTGCTAAATATATATCAAGAAAAAATCACATACACTAAACCATGGGCCCTTTTTTGATCTTATTCAATGAATTGATCTGTATACTTGCCTTTAATGTTGTTTGTTATTATCAAAAGGTTGCAGGGAACAATTTCCTTTCATCTTAGCTTCGGAGCGTTCATTGTAAGTGGCTTCTTTGTAAGCACGGCAGTATTTTCTCCCTGCGGCATGCAGCGTTTAAGAACGCTGTCGGGATAGTGTTCTTGAGCGCATTGCGCTGCAGCTTACGGAGGTCCATGGGATTGTTGTAACTATGAGCGCACGGTTTATGAGGTCAAAGCAGGCGCTATCAAGAGCGCTTTATAGGCCGGATTGTGCTGCTCCACGGCGTCTCTTTCACAAAACAGACACCGCTGGTCACCCTTACAGGGTGAGAGGACGCGGTATCTTCCATCTAGACACTTGGTAAAGTGATACTTTCTGTGTAATTGTGAAGGCCATACTGTAGTATATAGTTTGTGGTTTGAGTAGTATATTGAGTACTTACCTTCTGTTTTTCCCTTTTTTATGATCATTGTGCTGGTGCATTGGTACTTATGAGTGACTTTGAACTGTAAGTAGTATCGACGGCCAGTCCTGTGACTGATAAATCCCTTTGGATGTTACCAGGAATTTTTGGATTTAGCTCTAACATAAGTTGTATATCTATTTATTGCAATTGTGCCCATTTTCTTGTGGCTTGGTCTTCCCAATCTTCCCCTGAGGGGATCTTTGTTATTGCTGGATGATCGAAACATGTCATGTCGGGACAAGACCATAGGGCTCAATAGGGCGATTTCTGTATAGGGCTAGGCCCATGGCAGGATACGCCATTATCGGGCGATTCTCCTGCGTATTGAGTTGCGGCTTAGCTCAGCCTGTTGGGTTTTTGTTTGTAGGGTTTGTCTTTTCGCTTATATTATTTTATTCTATTCTCAATAGGTGTTCTCTTTTCTTCATATGTGTTTATTATTTTTTTGATATGGTTTGACTATTTCACTCGTTTTAAATGATTTATTAAAAGTAAAGTTTTATGGCTTATTTCCTCTTTCATTGAACTTGTTTTGCTGGCCAAGAGGTGATTATAGTACTACCTACTGTATAGTAGAAGGTCTATTTTTGTTTTCATTTGGAGAAAGATCTGCCTATTAAAGCGCTCATTGTGTTACGTTATGTGCTTGCTTCACCTCCTGGCTTTGACACAACTTCTCTGATCCAGCCCATGGACCAACAGTTCATCTCTGATTTAAGAAAAGTCTACACAAAGGCACATTTGCAGTGGTAACTTCAATGAAAAATTAGCAGTCCAAACGTAGCCAAATTTTCTCTTTATATAAATTCTCTAAAACATTACATTAAAGCCAACCCATATCTTTCCAGGGTATCAATGTGCCATATCGGAATATATAATAATTGAAATCTGTAATATGTTCAAAGATTGCTTACGTCCTTTTACATGAGTTTCCAGCAACAGTTCTAGATCAGTCCTCCCTCTGAAGGTGCACTTTCAGAGGGAGGACTGATCTAGATGACGCCGGTCTGAGAAAGGAGAAGTTCCCTCCGAAATGTCACCACCTATGGCGTATGGCTGTCCTCAGCATGGATAGTACCATCTCCTCCGTGATGTTTCTCATTTATCATATCATATAAAGAACTGTTGCTGGAATCTCATGTAAAAGGACGTAAGCAATCTTTGAACATATCACAGATTTCAATTATTATATATTGCTATATGGCACATTGATACCCTGGAAAGATAAGGGTTGGCTGTAATGTAATGTTTTAGAGAATTTATATAAAGAGAAAGTTTGGATAAGTTTGGACTGCAAATTTTTCATTGAAGTTGTCTGTTTTGGGCATAGGAGAAAAGCCCCTAGTCATTCCTGGATACGTGAAACAAATTTATAACTATTAGTGGTCCAAAGATTTAAGAAGTAAAGAAACTTTTGCAGTGGTGACCTCTGAGAGAATCACTTTAATATCCTTAAATGCGCATAAATATACATATATATTGCTCAAAAGGGAACACTAAAATACATTGTCCTAGATCTCAATGAATGAAATGTTCCAGTTGCAATTCTTTATTCAATACATAGTGGAATGGGTGAGAATAATAACACGACAAAGATGATCAATGAAAATCTAAATTAATTTTCCATGGACGTCTGGATTTGGAATAATACTCAGTCTTAATAATAAAGTATGAAATCAGTTGAAACAGTCGTTTGCTGATTCATAGCACATGATAGGAAAAACCCTTTAAATCACTTGCCTTATATTGTGTAGATCCCCCTCATGCTTCCAGAATAGCTCTTAGTCATCAGGCCTTTTGAAGCTGTTTGTAAATTGCAACGTTGGAATTATTTTACTCAAAATAGCATAACAGAGGTTAAAACAAAAACAGTGCGGGAAGTATTAAATCCAAAAGGATTCCATAGTAGAGTCAATGTGTTCAGATTCGTCTGGTATCTGGACGAACATTGTCTGGTTTATACCATAACAATAGGTGTCCGCGATTGGGTGTGGTCACTGTGGATCCATGCTGCTGATTGTAAAGATGTGGTTCAGAGTCCAAGGTAACAGGGATGAACGCACAAGCGTTGGTGAAAATGTGTAACTTCCACTGTTCATATCCAAATGCAGCAATAGGTTTTATGGATTGGGGGGGGGGGTGTTACAAAAACCAGACAATTTTGGGCCAGATACCAGACTGGGAAATCCCTAAAGAAGCATTTATGCTGTCTATTATACATGAAAAAACTTTGAGATTCTTGGTTCACATATTTTGATCAAAAGATTTTTAAGCTGCCCACGACTTTCAACGTGATCTCAAAATAGAGCAGTCCTCCACTATCTTTTACCTCTCATAGAGCCACATCCGGCTCTACTCACTGGTTCAACCGACCTTCTTTATCCAGAGAGAAAAAAAATGAAATACCCAAACTGCAAGCTGCAATCTTATGACAGCCTGTGAGAGTGGGCAGGTGCAGAAAATTCAAAATGGAGGCACCTTTCCATCATATAGGTTAAAATCATATAGATTACCAAATTCTAAACGTATGTTCTGCACAAAAAGACACTTCTGAAAAAAACATATGCAACCTGGGTTTGCTTACTGGCAGGGCCTGTTGAACAATATATATATATACACTACTGCAAAAAGGGCGATACATTACGTGGAATACCAGACGGAACTGAACACATTGACTCTGCTATGGAATCCTTTTGGATTTAATCCCTACCCTCCTCCTTTTCATTTATCCCTACATGTTAAAAAGCTAATCCTTGTAGTGAGAAAATTTGGGGCAGTGCCATAATCTGAATTATAAAGTGACTTCAGCGTTGTCACTGAATCTGAGTTCTTTCGTTTTACATTGTTTCTTGAAGTTCTTGTACTGTAAGAATCTTTATCATTAGTGAAACATGCCAGAGATTTGTATTTCCAGATCGTTGTGGTCATAGAATATGTGCACTGCATTATCTATGATTGTTTGTTTTAACCCTTGTAGTGAGGTTTCTGCATCTCTCTGCACCAGATGGTGTTACGATGACATTATATCACTATAATATAATATTATTTACTTAATTCATAAAAATTAAAATATTTTAATATACAAACTCCAAATTTCCAACACATTAACTCCCAACAATTTCCAACCAACATAAACAACTATACCTCAACATCTCAAAATCATATATTTCACAATATCCATCATTTATCTCATCATGTTTAAAAAATTCATCCTTTCAATTTTCTCCATTATTTCCCATAATATTATCATTTAGGAATTTGTTCGTATAAGTCAGAGCTTTCCCTGTTTAAACATATTGCAATATTCATCCTATAAAGATTGTCTGGTGATAGGCACATATTGGCATTTTTGCAGTGGTCTGAAGGCAGTGCAGGTGGTGTAATCTGTCTGGTCACGAATCCAAGTCGATTGAATTATATATATATTTTTTTTTAGATTGAACAAAGAGACACGTTCATAATGTTCAACCTTTCTCAGATCAATTGTGCATCATTTAATGCTAAATTATTTATATCCTGCGATGTCATTTATCATTAGATAAGCATCTAGCCCTTTTTCCTTATGTTGTCCTAGTATCTGCTATTACTATTTCTTTGGGTATGCGGATTCTAAAGTTAAAACGAGCATAATCGAGATAGAGGACACATCAAAGATGGAGAAAGGCATCATTAAAAGTATACATTTGTTGATAAAAAAAAAAAATCTTAGACATATAATTAATCTTTATATGGTAGTATTACAATCCACATTCCAGTTTGACTACTCGAACTGTAAGAAACATTTTCCGAAAGTGATGTCAAAAACACCTGCAAATGTAAAATATGTTCCTTGTTGCTTTGTGCAGTTCTTGGAATAAATAAATCACATGCCAGTTCTTTTTATTGATCACACACATAGTTACACATTTGCATAAAATCAACTCAAGTTCAGCAAGCCATTTATTTTTTGGGGTATTTCTGAATATAGCCAAGCACACTTGCTTGGCTATATTCAGAACTTCCATTGAAATGAAGGTGGAGGACGATGACAAGCACTGCCCTCCTCATTGTCTGAGAAGATCAGCTGGTGGCAAACTACAAGCCCATCTGCAGCACTGAAAAGCACACTTGGGATCACTACTTTAACTTCAAAATAGGAGAATCCAAAAAAAGGTGCAGAGTGGGATAGGAAAGGGTTAATTTATACGGGCAACACCTGCCCTCAAAACCTCACCTTTCAGTGCTAAAAAAATTAAATTATGAAACTCCTTTGAGGTTAAAATGATCCTCACACCCATAGATGATTCCTTGAGGGGTATTGTTTCCAAAATGGTGTCTTAAGGGGCATTTCCTGTATTTTGGAATCTGAAGGCCACTTGAAACCACTTAACTTGTTGCTGTACAGTAGACCCCGGCAATTACATAAATGATCATGCAAAGATGGAATCAACAAACATTTTGTTAAAACTTCCTTTTTTTTAAAAAAAAAACACATTGACTCTAAATAATCCTGGATTAACTGCAGGTGTATAATGCTACATTGCTGCCTTGACATTTTGCGTCTCACTTTTAATGAATTGACATTTCAACATTTTCCCAGATTTTTGCCAAGCCTTGCTCGATCATCTCTACACAAAGCTTTGTTGGATTCGGGAATAGAGGAAACTAGTTCAGAAATGGAAACTCTTAACAACAAGGATTACAGCTGTAAGTTTTTATTTTATTATTATGTTATAGGTCTCACTTTCATTAGATTAAATACTCTTGATATAAAGCAGTTTCTGAAAAAAAAACTTGCATAACTACTGTACCTAAAATTCACATTTGGATTAAGCATAGGGTTAAGAAAACCATACTAATTTAGTAGTTCCTACACAGTAGTAACAAGGGCTGCTATCATATACAAGCCAAGCATGAGTTAGAAAATAAGAGAAGAGAAATAAAGATACAAAAATAAAGAGCTTTATTCACAAGTCATGTTACGAATAAGGGCCGACGAACGGGCCTGAAACGCGTAAACAATGTTACCCTTTGGATGTTTTTAATCCTTTTTTAACATTTTTTTCAAATAAAGAGTGTTTTTTCTAAATACGTTTTGTGGAGTTATCACACACGAGTGCTGGATTATCTCTAGTTTTCAACACAAAAATGAAGAGCTTTATTCATTGGTCAGATACTCTAAAATTATTTTTAAAAGGCTACAAATACCTATACAAAAAGCACACACCACCTCGTTGGTCCACAGGGAGGAACCCTCTACAGCAGTGTTAAAAAGGCACCAAATAATAAATACAGTAATTCTGCAGTTAAAAATTCCCAGGGGGTTCAGGGGCAGACGCCGGGCAAGATGGCCACTTGAACCAGGAGCTCCTGTCATAAATAGCCAGCAGAGTGGGGGGCAATCCATACTAATCCTGGCACCAACCAAATGTAAGGGAGCTACCGGCACCCCCCAAAGACTCAGGGTATTGATATATATTTTTTTTTAACCATAAACTTTTTTTTTTTTAAATTAAAAGGGGGTTTTATTAAAAACAAAATGTCAATGAACATGGCTCACAGCAAGCATCATGTCAAAATCAATCATAAAAAAAAGCAAAAACCTGCTTTGGAATAAAAAAAAAAAGAAAAGGATATGAATACCCAATCACAAAGAAAATCTAATAGGGCATCCCAAATGACATGTCACTTTCCTGATAACTCCCAAGGGGAAAAAGCGGGAAAATAAAATATAAACTTTAAAAAAAAATCGAAAAAAAAAACAAGAAACAAAAGACGGGGCCTGTAACCCCCTTTACCCAAGGAAAAAAAAAAGGGGAAAAAAAAAAAAAAATTTAAAAAAAAAAATAAAGAAAAAAAAAAGGGAAACCCACGCCAGCCAAAAAAAGAGGACAAAACACCCATACAACAAAAGGCAACTCACAAGATAGATGAGAAAAGGGGACGCGCACACAAAAAACAAAAAAAGGGGGGAGGGAGGGGAGGAAAAAAGGAAAAACAAAGGGAAATAACAGGGGGCACTTAATTGAGAAGAGAGTAGCACCCCACCTGCTCACAGCCAATCCCAACTAACGGGTGTTTAGAAAAATAAAGGGGGGAAATTTTTTTAAAAAGGGCCCACAAAGGACCAGGCCCTAGAAAATTTTATATCCCTGCTGGGGAGTTTGGGTTTAAAAAACTTTCCTTTCTCGAACCGCACAAAATTTCGCAAACCAATTTTCCAAAGGGTTTGGGGGGGACAGGGGGCTTCCATTTCCGTGGAATTATCGTTTTGGAAACCTGCAGAGATGCTTCAGAAGGGTTTTTCTTAAAATACAAATTTGGGCATGGGGAAACATAAAAAGAAAAAAGGCCTCCGGCAAATCGGGAAATCAGAATCCCCTTTTGCCCCCTCAATCACCTCTAGAAAACAAAAAAAAAAAGTCCAAAAGCCTCTGAGTGGGGGACATCCCCACCAAACTTTGGGACATGGTTCCCTCCCCCTTTTCCCCAAACCTCCAACAAACGCAGAGGTTGTGGGAACTTTTAGGGCAAGACTGGGGGAAAACTCTGTCCCAAAGCTTGAAAAAATCTTATAACAGGCTTTTGGTGTTTTTGAGGTTTAACATCGCTCGATGGGTGAGCTAAACAGCGCCCCACTGAGCGTAGAAAAAGAGAGGGCCCAAATTTCCCTTTTCCCACCCTGAAAAAAGGGGGGAAAAAAGACCACAGCGATCAGAGAGCCAAAAAATTGGTACATAAATGACAGAAGTGTCTCAAATTTGTCGCAGACACCCCCCGCATCCTCAAAAGCTGTAAGGGGCCCCTGGTCGGGTTTTGAGGTAGGTTTGTTTCTAGAGAAAAAGTGGGACATTTGCAAATTTTGGGAAAGGGAAGGCCAACCCGAGACCACCATCCCCCCGAGGATACCCACGAAAATGTCTCAATTTCCCCCCCAAAAAGCCACCTGACAAAGGCTTTAAGGGACCCTGCTTTAAAAACCCCCCAAAAATTATTTTGCGAGGGGCCGGGGGGGAAACCCGGGGTTATCTTAAGGGGGGACACAGGGGCCACTACATCTAAAAGGGATTTATAGGATTTTCCTATTTTGGTGCAGGACACCAACGTTTTGGGTTTTAAAACCAAAGGAGGAGGAGGCACTTTTGGGAGAGCAGGAGTCCAGGTCCGGGGGAGAACCCCCACCCCCGAGGAACTAAGCCCTCAGCCAAATAGACCCATAATTTTTTTATCCCTTTTTGGGGGGCCCAGCCCCAAAAAGACCGCTAGGCCGGGGGCCCCAAATAATACACCCCTACAATCGGGCCCTTTCCCGGGCCCTTTTTCTCCCTTTTTTTGGGGCCTAATGAGCCCCTCATAGAAATACCCGGATCGCCGAGTGGACCAAAACGAATAAAGGTGAAACACGGCAAACCCCTTTCCCAAAAATGAGATAGGGTATGAATGGGAAGGGGGTTTGGGAAAAAAGAAAAAAAAATTTTTTCGGAAGAATCGTCTTTTTGAGAAAATTTTTAATTTTTAAAAAAACCAGGGACAGGCCCCTTCAGCTCCCCAATTATCTAAGTCTTTTTGTATTTTGCCTAGCAAAGGGAGGAAATTTTTGGGAAAAAGCTTCGAAAGATCCCTCAGAAATGCGAAACCCCTAAATAGGGAGTTTGCCCAATTTTGGCCCCCTCAAAGGGAAAAAAATTGGCCCGTAATTTTGGCTCACCCTTTTGGGCGAGGGCCAAAAACCAAAGATCTTCAGTTTTTGAAAAAATTAAAATCAAAAAAAAAACCCACGTTCCAAAATCTTTTTGTGGGGCCCATCAGGGCCGGGGGAAGAAATTGGGGGTTTGGGTAAAAAAAAAGTAGAAGATCGCCCCCCAAAAGGCAGAAAATTTATATTAAAACGTGTCCCCCCCCTTTAAATCCCTTTAATATTCAGGTTTAAAGCCCCTTATGGCCGGCCATCAGACACCATTATCAAAACTTTAGAGAAAAGGGGGAAAAAAGGGCCCGGCCCCTGCCTTGTCCCATTCAGAATGGGAAAGGGGGGAAAAAGTTTAAAGGGCCCCAAATTGATCTTTATACGGGCAGGGGCGCGCAATATTAAGGCTTCAATCCGGATAGGAAAAGTTGGGCCCAACCCAAAATACATGTCAAAGTCTGACGCAGAAAAGGGCCCACAAAATGCGGCCCAAAAATGCCTTCTCCGTCAAGAGACGGGACCATAAGAAAAAATCTTACAAAAACCCGCCCCTAGTGAACAATTCCAATGTTTTGAGCGTATTATCACGGGGCCTTTTTCCCCCGGTACAAAGCCCACCTGATCCGGATGGACAATAAGGCCGGGGGGGGTTAATTTTTTTGCAAAAAGCTTCCCCTTAGTTTTTGGTTTACATTGAGTAAAAAAAGGGGGGCGGTAGCTCCCGGGCATACTGAGGATCCCCCCCGGGTTTAAAAGGATGACTCCCAAAACAGGGCCCAAAAATTCCCGGGGGGGAAAGAAAAGGGGGTATCTACTGAATTGAATTAAAGCCTTTTAAGGAGCGTTTTGGGGAAGAAAAACCCAAAGAAAGAATCTTTTAAATTTGGGGCTGTATACCCCATCAGACCCTGGGCCCCTTCCCCCCCCCGGGAAAAAGGTTTTTGATTCTGACTCCCAGCTCCGAAAAGTAAAGGTTCGTAAAGGGGAAATTTGGCCCAAATCGATGTCGGGATTTTAGCCTTTTAAAAAAGGTTGAGGGGGAAAACCCCCGGCGGGTTAGGCTGGGAGGGGGGTGGCAGATTATAAAATTTTTTGGAAAATAAAAAGAGGGGGAAGGGTATGGGCGATTTCATCCGACAAATTGCACCAGGGAGTTTGGGTATTTTTAAAATGGGGAAATGGGCCCTGCGCCTTTTGGGGAGCGAACCCCCCTTTGGGCCACAGGGCCCCATTTTTATTGCCGGGGTTTCATAAAATCGGGCTAGGGCCCATTTTGGCCAAATTTGGGGGGGGGGCCCCCCCAAACGTTTCCAGGAGGCACGGATTTTCTGCCCCCAATCCTGTAGCCCCCAGGAGTACAGGGGGTGAAAGGGGCCTTTTTTATGGGTGCATTTCAAAGGAGACCTTGGTTCAATCCCTTTAAATTAAGAGTAGCCCCCCGGGGGTCCCGGGGGGGGGGGGGGCTTTAATTCGGGTGCCATGCTTAATAAAACCCCCCCTGACCCACGCATTTCCGGGCCTCCCACGGGGTTGGCAAAAAAGAGTAGGGTCGCCCTAAAGGTTAGTTAAAAGAAGAGGGGGGTATTTCATTTGCGTGCAGGGGGGCCATCCAAAAGAAGGGATTCTTTTAAATTTCCATTTTCCAAAACCCCTCTGTGTGGGGCCCGGAAGCCCCCAGGGGAGCAAAAGACGGGGGCGGTTTAAAAAACCATAAAATATTTCCGATTGTCCCCAGATGACGGGCAGGGGCGGGGCTAAAAATTTGAATAAATTAATATGGGTCCAACCGACAAGGGGGAAAACCTTTTGGGGGGGGGAAAAAAAGGGAAAAAAATTAATCCCTGCCCCGAGGGGATGCAGAATCCGCCGGGAATAAACACAATTTGGAATTTGCAAAAAAGCCCTCTTAACCTTTTTAAAAATGGCGGAATAGGACGGGGTTTGGGATTTCCCCAGAGGAATTATCTAAGGTTGGATCTAATGTTACTTTAAAAACCCCCAAAATAGTATGACGCCCTTGCACTAGGGGGGGAACCCGGGAAACAACCACGTCTCAAAAAAACCAGCCTGGCCCCCATTGGGGGCATATGCATTTTAAAGGGCAGTAAAATCCGATCCCCAAAAGAGAGAACCAATACAAGGTAACGGCCTCAGGGTCGGGCCTACAACTAATAACCTGATGGGGCCCCGAGACGGGTGAATGGGTAAAGGCCCCCCTCCCCCGGATGGATCCCGAAAAAGTTGGGGAAAAAGCCAAAATGTGTGTCCTATTCTTTAATTTTTTGGGGCCCTGGCCTACCGTAAAGTGGGTTTCCTGCGTCCCCCGATTTGAGCTTTTTGGGGGCGAGGGAAAAGGGGGGAGGACCTGGGGCCCCTTTTTAGGGGAATTAAGGGCCCCTTTTCATTAAAAGAAGCGATGCGTAGATCCATCCTCCAGGAAGTCTAGGGGGGCGCCCCCCACGATACCGCTCCAGGGCCCCCACCCTTTTTACAGGGGCGGGTCTAAAAAACAAAGAGGGAAAAGGGGAAGGACACCAAAAAACGAGGGGAAAAAAAAAAAAAAAAAAAGGGGGGGGGAAAGGGAAAAAGACCTCCCAAACCCGTCACCCCACACTCCCCAGACCCCACACTAAAAAACGGACAAGGGAACCAAAAAGCAGAAAAACAAGACCCTGCGCAAAAGCCAGAAAACCAAAAAACAAAAAACAAAGGGTCCGTTGAAGGAACCAAAACCCAGAACAGGATTTCCACCCCTGGGGAAAGGTGGAAGTACACGGGTTAAACCCAAGACCCTCGTTTTCCCTTGAAAAAAATTTTGAAAAATAATAACCGGCCCCCCAAAAACAGAGGAAAGAAAAAAAGGGGAGGGGAAAACCCCACCATTTCTACCGGATAGGCGTAAGCCAATGGTGGGAGGGAGGAACAGCTCCCTACAAGGTTGGGTTCAGGCGCTTCTGGGAAATCGGGCCCGCCACAAAAAAAATTAAAAGTAATGGTAACCCGCATACCCCGCGAAAACCCCAAAAAAGGCTATCTTAAGGCACCTGAATGGGCCCCAAAATTGGGCCCCCATTTATCCCAAACACAAAAAGGGGCTAATCGCCCAGGTTCAAAGGGGAGTTCAACGAAAAGGGCGGGCGCTGTTCCCCGGGCCCCAGCGACCGTAGGCCGTTGACCCCCCTCCACGGCTCCGAGATGAGGGAGAGCCAGAGTCCGGGGCCCCGGATTTCCAACCCGAAGACGTTTTTTTCGCCCGGGGCAGGTCAGGGTGAAGAGATGAGGGGGGTCCCGGGCCCAAACCGGGGAAGGGGTAAGTCCCTTTTATATGAAGATGCTGAAGACGGGGGGGATATCTTCCGCTGATCTGATGGTGAGAACCTGCTTGTCTGCACCGGGGTATGCAGGCAAATGGGGTACCCCCCGTGGGGAAAGGGATATTTTTTTTTTTCTGAGAAAGACCAGAAGAGGGTTCAAAAGCTCCCCGGGTAAGGTGACCGAGACAAATCCTGAGGAATTTTGATGGGGGAAAATGGTAAAACAGTGACTTGCGCCTCCTTTCCTCTAGAGGGAAAATCTTCCTTCATGCCCAAGAAAAAGGACCCGACAAATAAATAAATGGCCTAGATCAAACAGGAAATTAAAGGGGCCTAAAAAGGGGCCCGTGCACTTTCCCGTTCAAAATGAGCTGAGGGGGACGACCCCCGGAGGTCCCTTGAAAATGGCGGTGGAAAAACCGGGAAAAAAAAACTGCGTTTGGGAAAAGATTCAGGAAGGCCCCCAAAACGAAAAAAATTTTAGCCCTAAAACCTTTTTCAAAGGGCGTCTAGATGTTGGGTGCAGGGGGTGAAAATTTTTAGCAGTAGATTTTTGTGAAATTCAGCGGGGACACAGACTGAGGGAGCGGGGTGCGGGCTTTCGCCCGATCCCTTTACCCTCAACCCTTTTGAATGAAGGGGAAGGGGTAATTTTCCTACAATTGCGAAAAACTCCCCGTCGGGAAATTTGTCAAAACAGTTGGGTTGGGCATAGAGGGAAAAAACAGCCAGCATGGGGGGTTGGGGGCAGTAGTTTTTCAAAGCTGCCAGGGGGTCCCCTGGGTTTAAATTTTCATTTCCCCAAAGGAAACCAGCACATCGAAATAGGAGAGGGCACACCACAGCTGTGCAGGGGGTGGGGTTGACTCGGGTAAAAAATTGGTTGGGGGGGCCTTTTGAGAAATGTTTAGGCAAAATTGAGAGTGAAAGGGGCCCAAAGCGATGCTCATTTTCTCCCCCCAAGGCGTAGGCAGTAGGTCTTTGGGACTTGTTTAAAACCTGGGGCAACAGCCTGCCCGGGATGGAGAGGCCCCTTTAATTTTGCCCGGGGATAAACTCCCAGGGTTTAACCCAAAGGGCCAGGAGGGGGGAAACCCCCCCCTAGGTGGTGGGGGGGGCCCCCGGAGCAAAACCCAAAGGGGGGAGGGTCGGCCTCACAGGGGCCCGTAACATAGTCCAGTGGGCTGGGGCCCCGGGGCTGTGAAGGGGGGGGCAGAAAAAGAGGAAATTGCCTTTGGGGTTTTGTTACTCAATCCCAATGTGTAGGGTCCCCCCAGAGGGGTGACCCCCCTTTGGGGTGCTGCCCGCCAAATTTATCCCCTTGGGCTGGTGTGGAAGGGGCAGGCACTTGGGTCCCAGTAACTCCTGGGCCCTTTTTTAGACAGGGTGGGGCACCGGGGGCACAGAGCAGTTGATAGAGAGAGCTGCAGGGGGTGGGGAATCCCCCCGTGAGGGAGCCGGGGCCTTTTTCCCCGGGGTCCCCCACAGCCGGGGGGTGGGAGGCTGTGACTCCCCTGTTTTTTCGCGGCCCGCGCCCCGGGGCCGGGGGCTCCTTCTGAAAGGGTCCCCACGGGGGTGTGCAGCTGCCCGGCTCGAGGTCCCCCCCCCGGGCCCGGGGGTAAGTCCGAGTTTCCCGCGGGTTTTCCCCCGGGTATGGGGGCAGTGAGGAAGAACGCGCCTTTCTTTCAGGTGAAAGCCAAGGCCCGGGAAACCCCCTTGGGGGGAGGCCCCGCTGCGGCGGCCTCTTGGGGTCACAGGCCCGGACACCGGCCCGTGATTTAGCGGCCTTAAAACGGGGGGGAAAAAGAACCCCCCCAATTTCCCCTTTGAAAAGGCCCCGGATCGCCCGGGTGGTCCAGGCCTTTTTGGGTTTTTTGTTCGGGTTGCCCTTCCCCATATGCCAAATGTCGCCGGGGTTTTGAAGCAGGAACGAGGAGCTTTAGAAAACCCCGTCCCCCCAAAACGGCCATCTCCTAGCCCCGCCCCCCCAACCATAACCTTTTTTTTGGCAGATTAAAGGAAAAACCCAAAAAGAATACAGTATATGTCAAATTTTAAGACCCCAAAATTTAACTTTTTTCCCCAAAACACAACCCCCGCCCACCTCCCCAAATCCATCTCCAGATTCAGAACAGTAAATATCCATTACAAACCCAAAAAGCAATGCAATATTAATAATCAGTTCTTGTACAAAAAAAAAATTTTTACCCCGGCTGTCGGGAAAGGCCTCCATCCACACAACTGCCAAGACGCAATCCCAGGAACCCCTACACCGGGGATCCCCCAAAACCCCATACCCAACTAAGTTCGGTGGAAAAAAAGACCAGAATATCCAGCCCTTTTAGCCCATTTTTTATTATATTAAGTTTGGGTCCTCTCTTATAATACACCCCTCTCTCCAGAGGGAACAGCCAAATTTACTTTAATTTAAAAAACTCATGTGCTGATGGAGGGTTCTGCATCCCGCCTTTTTACGCTATTAATTTTCCCTTTCCATAAATAAAAGTCTAGATATTGCGATTTTTTCAGCCTCCCGAAAACCCTTTAAAAATCTCCTACGTTTTCCCAAAAAAACAAAAACCCAAAGGATTCATTTCCAAATTTTAAAATTTTAAAAATTCACGGGATCAATTGGGCAATAAAAATCCTAAACGCCCCAGTTTTTGGGCAAAGCCAGCCAAAATGCATCAAAAAGAGGCCGGGTGCACCTGACACCTAATTTTCAAAAGAGGGGGAAAACCCGAAAATTTCCCAAATTTAAACGAAATGCGGAGTTCTGTAAAAATCGATGGGATTAAGAATAATTGGGAGATTTTGATGCTGTTCCCCTCAAATGAAATCAAGGGTTTTGGTCCTCATATCTCCCCCAAATATTAGGCTCTATAGGGCCAATATCTCCTTCCCCCTACTAGGTAAATCTATTGGGTTTTTAGAAAAAAAGTTTTTTCCCAAAAAAATTTTTTGTAAAAAGGGGATATTTTTTTCCCCTTTGTTTTTTTTGATGTTTTTTGCCTTATCTAAGGGAATAAACTTTTGGGAAATTTTAAAATTTAATTGTCTGATT
>JAODAL010012530.1:0-95025 GCA_025379985.1 Phyllomedusa bahiana
TCACCCCCTTTTAAAACACATATAACCCACCCTCCTCCCCCCAAACAAAAAAAATTAAAATAAAAAAACCATTTAAACAAAAAAAAAAAAAAATATAACATCCTCCTCCTGTACACACTATGTAACATCACCCTCCTCCTGTACACACTATATAACCCCACCCTCCTCCTTTACACACTATATAACATCACCCTCCTCCTGTACACACTATATAACATCCTCCTCCTCCTGTTCTCGCTATATAACATCACCCTCCTCCTGTACACACTATATAACATCCTCCTCCTGTACACACTATATAACATCACCCTCCTCCTGTACACACTATATAACATCACCCTCCTCCTGTACACACTATATAACATCACCCTCCTCCTGTACACACTATATAACATCCTCCTCCTCCTGTTCTCACTATATATCATCACCCTCCTCCTATACACACTATATATCACCCTCCTCCTGTACACACTATATAACCTCACCCTCCTCCTGTACACACTATATAACATCACCCTCCTCCTGTACACACTATATATCATCCTCCTCCTGTACACACTATTGGTGACATGTATGAATCCCGCTGGGTTGGGGCGCACCTTTCCGCCAGTTTTCCGGCGGAATCTGCGCCTGATTTATGTCGGGGCCGGGGCGCGCTCATACATACAATGTAAAGTCCGCCTCGCCTGTGTTTTAGGCACAGTGCGGGTCCGAGGCGCAGTGCGAGGCTGCGCCTAGGATTCAGCGCCGGAGGTAGCGCACTTATAAATACGGGGAAAAGTTCCCTGCGCCTCGCCAGTGTGTGTGGGGCACAGTGTGGGGACATGGGCGCAGTGCGGGCTTAGGCGCCCTGCGGGACTGCGCCGAAAATCTGTTCCGATGCGAGACAGGCTGGAACAGCGAGAAATCATTCCAGATGTCGGTGCGGAGTATGAATCAAAAATCGCCTTTATGAAGGCGTTCAACATTCTCCGGAAAAGAGCTGAAACCTAAAAAATAAAAAATACATAAAACAAAATCACTTTCCAATATCCTAATTCAAGAATTAGGATATTGGAAATTGCCGGGAAATACAGTAATTCAAATTCAGAAAGCTATTCTGATTGGCCCGGCAAAAACCCGGGCCAATCAGAATAGGAGCGATAGTGAACCATTAAAACCTATGGGAAGTTTAGACCAATCAGAATCCCCGGCGGACAGTTCAAAATACTGTAAAAATGCTGAAAAAGAGGTGATTGGCTGAGCTAGCGGGGCTCGGCTAGCTCAGCCAATCAAATAGGAGCGACAGAGACCCTTTAAAACCTATGGAGAATTATTGACCAATCAAATAGGAGCGACAAAGTCCCATTATATCATATGGAGAAGTTTGGGCCAATCAAAATCAAAGGGGGGACAGTTCAAAATACAGTCAAAGACAGAAAAAAGCTGTTTGGGCTGAGCTAGCGGGGCTTGGCTAGCTGGGCCAAATCAGAATAGAGCGACAAAGACCCATTCTAGTCTATGGAGACGTTTAGACCAATCAGAATCCACGGCGGGATAATTCAAAATTCAGTAAAAAGACAGAAAAGAGCTGATTGGCTGAGCTAGCGGGTGTTTGGGCTATCCAGCCAATCAGAGCGCGAGCTACTTCTCCATTATAGTCTATGGAAGATGGGCGCACTGAACTTGGCACTCAGCGCCGTGCGGCATGAAGTATTAATCAAAAATTATTTTTATTAAATGTAAAACATTATCAGATAAAAAAGCCGAACCCTTCTTTACAAATAAAGCAGTTAAAAACCCAAACAACGCGTTTGTCGCCGAGACCGCGCTACATAGGGTATTGCAATAGAGAGAATTGCCGGGAAATACAGTAATTCAAATTGTTTAAGCTATTCTCATTGGTCGGCATAAATCGCCAGTCAGAAAAAGGAGCGACAAAGACCCATTATATCCTATGGAGGAGAATAGACCAATCAGAATAGGAGCGACAGTGGCCCATTCTAACCTATGAAGGAGTATTAACCAATCAGAATAGGAGCGACAAAGTCCCATTATATCCAAATGGAGAAGTTTGGACCAATCAAAATAAAAGGGCGGGACAGTTCAAAATACAGTCAAAAGACAGTAAAGAGCTGATTGGCTGAGCTAGCGGGGGCTTGGCTATCCCGGCCAATCAGAGCGCGAGCTACTTCTCCCATTATAGTCTAGGGAGATATGGGCGCTCTAAATTTTGGGCGCTCAGCCCGTGGGGCATGAAGTTTTAAATCAAAAAATTATTTTTTATAAATGTAAAACATTATCAGATAAAGAGCAGAACCCTTCTTTACAAATTAAAGCAGTTAAAATCCCAACAACGCTTTTGGTCGCCGAGACCCGGCGCTACATAGGGAATTGCAATAGAGAGAATTGCCGGGAAATACAGTAATTCAAATTGTTTAAGCTGTACATGGCCGAAATCAAATGATAACACTACAGAAGTTGTCCCGATGTGTATATAAAATGAATAATAATATGGGGGTAACGAAAAAAAATTTTGAAATCAATAAATCATGTTTTATTTCTTTATCTTCGTTGCACCCATACTTTTGGGCCTTGGCTAACGAAAATAAAGAAATAAACATGATTTATTGAATTAATTTTTTTTTTCGTTACCCCCATATTATTTTTCATTTTATATACACTCGGGACAACTTCTGTAGTGTTATAATTTGATTTCGGCATGGTACAGTTTTATTTCAAAATGCATTAGAAAACCCATAGGAGCGTTGCTCGCTCTCCCATTGGGCCAAATAACGGCGCATCTTTTAACTTAGCCAATCACAGAGCGCGCTCTGAATTTCTTTTCCCCATAGAACTCTATGAGAAAGTAGCTCGCGCTCTGATTGGCTAAGCTGGACGAGCCCCCGCCGCCCCCCGCCGCTTCTACCAATCAGCTCGTTTTCTGCCTTTTTTACTGTATTTTGAACTGTCCTGCCTTTTTCTCCAAAGGAAATAATGGACATTGTCGCTCCTATTCTGATTGGTCGATTCTCCTCCATAGGTTATAATGGGACATTTGTCGCTTTCCTATTCTGATTGGCTGGTTTAGCCCGACCAATGAGAATAGCTTAACAATTGAATTACTGTATTTCCCGGCAATTCTCTCTATTGCAATTCCCTATGTAGCGCCGGTCTCGGCGACAAACGCGTTTTCGTGTTTTTTAACTGCTTTTTTTGTAAAGAAGGGTTCGGATCTTTATCTGATATTGTTTTACATTTAATAAAAATCATTTTTCGATTAATACTTCATGCCGCACACCGCTGAGCGCCGAGATTTCAGAGCGCCCATCTCTCCATAGACTATAATGGGAGAAGTAGCTCGCGCTCTGATTGGCCGGGATAGCGAAGCCCCCGCTAGCTCAGCCAATCAGCTTTTTTTCAGCATTTTTACTGTATTTTGAACTGTCCCGCCGTGGATTCTGATTGGTCAATCCTTCCCCATAGGTTTTAATGGTTCACTGTCGCTCCTATTCTGATTGCCGGTTATGCCGACCAATGAGAATAGGTTTCAGAATTTGAATAACTGTATTTCCCGGCAATTTCCAATATCATAATTCTTGATATTGCTCCGTTCTAGAGTTTTGGAAAGTGTTTTTTTTTTTTAACTATGTTTATTTTTGAGGTTGAGCTCTTTTCTGACAATGTTTTCCGCCTTTATAAAGGCGATTTTTTCGAAATCATACTCCTGTTGCACGGAGCGGAGCGCCGAGATTTCTGTAGCGATCTTCTGTATGTTTCCTCGCATGTTCCGATCCTGCTTCACTTCGCCTCTGTCGGAGGATTTAGACCAAAAAAAACCCGGTCTGCCTGTCGGAGCTGCCGAGCGCTGCACTGCGCCTCGCTTTGCCGACTCGCCATCGTACATGCCTTGGAGTATACGAGCACGCCGCGTCCCGACCCGGAACACCGACCCCGCGCCCACACCGCGCCCATTTCCCGCCCCTTCATGCGGGCGCAGCTGAAAATGGCAACACCCCCCTACATGAATCCCCACGTCCGACAGCGGGATTCGGGCTGGGAGGCGCAGTATACGCCAAAAATCAGGCGGAAAGCCCGATCATACATGTCGCCCTATATAACATCACCTTCCTCCAGTATACACTATATAACATCCTCCTCCTGTACACACTATATAACCTCACCCTCCTCCTGTACACACTATATAACATCACCCTCCTCCTGTACACACTATATAACATCACCCTCCTCCTGTACACACTATATAACATCACCCTCCTGTACACACTATATAACATCACCCTCCTCCTGTACACACTATATAATATCACCCTCCTCCTGTACACACTATATAACATCACCCTCCTCCTGTACACACTATATAACATCACCCTCCTCCTGTACACACTATATATCATTGGCCCTCCTCCTGTACACACTATATAACATCACCCTCCTCCTTTACATACTATATAACATCACCCTCCTCCTGTACATACTATATAACATCACACTCTTCCTGTACACACTATATAACATCCTCCTCCTGTACACACTATATAACATCACCCTCCTCCTGTACACACTATATAACATCACCCTCCTCCTGTACACACTATATAACATCACCCTCCTCCTGTACACACTATATAACATCACCCTCCTCCTGTACACACTATATAACATCACCCTCCTCCTGTACACACTATATAACATCACACTCTTCCTGTACATATTATATAACATCACCCTCCTCCTGTACACACTATATAACATCACCCTCCTCCTGTACATATTATATAACATCACCCTCCTCCTGTACACACTATATAACATCACCCTCCTCCTGTACACACTATATAACATCACCCTCCTCCTGTACATACTATATAACATCACACTCTTCCTGTACACTCTATATAACATCACCCTCCTCCTGTACATACTATATAACATCACACTCTTCCTGTACACACTATATAACATCACCCTCCTCCTGTACACACTATATAACATCACCCTCCTCCTGTACACACTATATATCATTGGCCCTCCTCCTGTACACACTATATAACATCACCCTCCTCCTGTACATACTATATAACATCACACTCTTCCTGTACACTCTATATAACATCACCCTCCTCCTGTACATACTATATAATATCACACTCTTCCTGTACATGTTATATAACATCACCCTCCTCCTCTACACTCTATATAACATCACCCTCCTCCTGTACATATTATATAACATCACCCTCCTCCTGTACACACTATATAACATCACCCTCCTCCTGTACACACTATATAACATCACCCTCCTCCTGTACACATTATATAACATCACCCTCCTCCTGTACACACTATATAACATCACCCTCCTCCTTTACAATGTAACATCAGCCTATTCCTGTTTAACTCTCCTACTCCTGCAGACATCATGTAAGATAACCCATCTCTTGTATATGTTAAATCACCTCATTATAGAAGATAATCGTTCTGAATACATTTTTATGTTCCCCTCTTAATCCTGTACACACTATATATGATGACAAGCCATCACTGCACATCATGTATAATCATGCCTTTAACAGTACACATTATATAGTTTCCATCTCCTGTACATATTAGAGAACTCTCCACCTGTACAAATCATATAACATCACCCTTCACCTGCACAGATCATGTACCCTCTCCATTCTATAGTTTACATGCTGTCAGATTAGCCTGCACCTGTATAACCATGTACGATCACCCTCACATGTATATACCATGTACGATTCCCTTCTCTAGTACAAATCATGCACAATCTCCTCTATAGTACACATCAGATCACCCTCCATTGTGTATGATCCCTTTTCTCCTGTATACTCCATTTTCAATCACCCTTCCACACTACACAGATAAAGATCTAATTCCTCCGTTACACATAAGATCACTCTCTACCTGTACAAATCTCCCCTCTGCAGTACATGTTATAAGATCACCTTCCTTCTGTATACTTCATGTACTATCACCCTCCTTCTGTATACAGCATGCACAATCCCTCCATGGTGCAATAGAAATCTTACCCTTTCTGTACACAAAAGATCAGCCTTCACCTATGGTACACGACAGAAGATCAATTTCCTCTGGTCTACATCATGTATGAATGCCTTCCTCTGATATACACCATATACACTATGTACAATCATCACTCTACAGTACACATGATAGATCACCCCCCGCTCTTCTACATCATGTATGATCACCCTCCTCCTGTATACACCATATACACCAAGTACAATCATCACTCTACAGTACATATGATAGATCACCCTCCTCTCTTCTACGTCATATATGATTACCTTCCTCCTGTATACACCATATGCACCATCTACAATCATCACTCTACAGTACACATGTTAGAAGATCACCCTCCTCTCGTCTACATCATGTATGATCACCCTCCTCCTGTATACACCATATACAACAAGTACAATCATCACTCTACAGTACACATGTTAGATCACCCTCCGCCTTCTCATCAGTAGAACCTTCCTCCTGTATACACCATATACAACAAGTACAATCATCACTGTACAGTACACATAATAGATCACCCTCCGCTCTTCTACATCATGTATGATCACCTTCCTCCTGTATACACCATGTATATGATAGAACATCATCCTCTTCTCGTATACATCATGTATGACCATACACAGTGTAATATCGACCCATTACAGTACACATGATAGAAGACCACCCTTCTCTTGTCTACATCATGTATGATCACCCTTCTCCTATATACACTGAATACAACATGTACAATCATCGCTCTACAGTACACGACAGAAGATCACCCTCCTCTCGTCTATATCATGTTTGATCACCCTCCTCCTGCATACAACCTATGCAGCATGTACAATCATCCCTCTATCATGCACATGATAGAAGATCACCCTCCTCTCATGAATATCATGTGTGACTACACTTCTCCTGTTTACACCTTATACAACGTGTTTTATCAGCCCTCGACAGTACTCATGATAGAAGATTAATCTCGTGTCTACATCATGTATGATCACCCTACGGTATACACCATATACACCATAGTACACATGACAGAAGATCACCCTCCTCTCATCTACATCATGTTTGATCAGGGATTATTGTATACACTATGTATAATCATCCTATACAGTACACATGATAGAAGATCACCCTCCTCTCATCTACATCATGTATGATCACCCTCCTCCAGTATACACCATGTAGTATCACCCTACTCATGTATACATAGTATGCATGTTCAATCACCCCTATAGTACACATGCTAGATCCCCCTTCTTTTGTATAAATCATGTATGATCACCCTCCTCCTGTATACACTGTACACAGCATGTACAATCATCCCTCTACAGTACACATGATAGATCTCCTTCCTCTCATATACATCATGTTTGATCACCCTCCTCCTGTATACAATGTATGCAACATGTACAATCATGTCTCTATAGTACACATGATAGAAGATTACCCTCCTCTCAAGTATATCATGTATGAACACACTCCTCTTGTTTACACCGTATACAGCGAGTTTTAATTAGCCTTTTGTATACACCATATACACCATAGTACACATTACAGAAGATCACCCTCCTCTCAACTACATCATGTTTGATCAGGGATAATTGTATACACTGTGTACAATTATCCCTATACAGTACATATGATAGAAGATTACCCTCCTCTCATCTACATCATGTTTGATCACCCTCCTCCTGTATGCAACGTATACAACATGTACAATCATCCCTCTATAGTACACATGATAGAAGATCACCCTCCTTACATGAATATTATGTATAAACAAACTCCTCCTGTTTACACCGTATACAGCGTGTTTAATTATCCCTCTACAGTACACATGACAGAAGATTAATCTCCTCTTGTCTACATCATGTATGATCACCCTTTTCCTGTGTACACCATATACACCATAGTACACATGACAACTTACTCTCATCTACATCATGTTTGATCAGCCTCCTCCTGTATACAATGTATACAATGTGTACAATCATCCCTATACAGTACACATGATAGAAGATTACCCTCCTCTCGTCTACATCATGTATGATCATCCTCCGCCAGTATACACCATGTAGTATCACCCTCCTCCTGTATACATCATATGTGTGTTCAATCATCCCTCTATAGTACACGTGCTAGAAGATCACCCTTCCCTTGTATAAATCATGTATGATCACCTTCCTCCTGTATACACCATATACACCATGCACAATCATTCCTCTATAGTACACGACAGAAGATCAATCTCCTTTCGTCTACAACATGTATGATCACCCCCCTCCTGTCTACACTAAATACACCATATACAATCATCCCTCTACAGTACATGTGTTAGAAGATCACCCTTCTCTTGCATACATCATGCATGGTCACCCTGTGTACACCATGTATAACCATCCCTCTACAGTACACATTATAGAAGATCACCCTCCTTTCATAAACATTATGTAAGATCTCCCTCCACCTGTATACACCATGTATAATCATCCCTCTACAATACACATGATAGAAGATCACCCTCCTTTCGTATACATCATGTATGGTCATCCTCCTCCTGTATACACCGTATACACCATGTATAATCATCCCTCTGCAGTACACATTATAGAAGATCACCCTCCTCTCATATACATCATGTAAGATCTCCCTCCTCCTGTATACACTGTATACACCATGTATAATCAAGATCACCCTCCTCTCATACACATCATGTAAGATCTCCCATCTCCAGTACAAATCATGTACAATCTCCCCTTTACTGTACACATCATGTACGATCAGCCTCCTCCTGCATCCACTACAGAAGCTTTAGATAGTAATATAACCCTTTATGAACCACATCTGTGCTTAGACAATGATTCCCCATGATTCCCCCATCCATCGTCCCTGAGCTGTTCCTCCCTTTCCTAAATTCCAGACTCATTCTCTTTCACAACCTTCTATTAATCCTTTCAACTCCATAGCTCTGAGCAGCAGTGCTTTTCTCCCACAACCTGTGGTTAATTTAACTCTTTCTGCTTCTCCATTCTTCTAAGCTGCCTGTCTTTCTCTTTAATTTCCTGCCTTCCCTTTCAAACACTTAACCCCTTCCTCACCCTTCTCCCTTCCCAATATTTAACCCTTCCCTCGCTGCTTGTCTTTCCTGCCTCTCTGTAAATGCTTTTGATGTTTATTATCACCTCTAATCCTAAATTTACATTCATTGTATAGGTCATCTTGCAATTGTAACTACACACTGTTCCTCCCATCCTGTGACCCATCCAGTGGCTGCCTCTTTAAATCTCCATTCCCATCTATATATAATGCTTATATAATAGTTATTTAACCTACAGAAGCTGCCTTCACAGGTATCATCGCCCAACTCTGCTTTGGTTGCCCTTCCTATTTTCACCATAATATAAAATAGTTACTGGGTTGAAAAGAGACCTGCATCTTCATGAGTCCAATTTTTTTTTTCAACCCCCACCTGATAAAGATATACATTGTATATGTATCACTATACAATGCACATTATACAGATGGAGCAGAGCTGAATTGGTTATTTAGCTGTATACATTATACATCTAGAAATGGAAATTAAATACATCATGTCATTTGTGTCATATGTATAATATAGATAAAAGAGAATCAATGACTGTGACAATAGCAACACAAAACACACAAACACACAAATCAGATCTACCAATTTATAGACAACACAGAACATTATAGAGGTCTGATGAATACTTAGAGTATCTAAGCTCCGTTTCCAGCCCTTGGCTGAGCTCTGTTGTTCGGGCAGGATAGCAGAGACGGAAAAATTCATGCTTAGACTCCGGCTTCTCTTTATTATAAGATCAAAAAAAAAAAGAAAAAATGGTAGATAAAAAAAAATCTCCACGAGCTGTGCTGAATAATGATCAAAAGGATTAATAATAATTTAGCAAAAAAAGAAAATAAAATGATGAAAAATAGGAGAGGATGTTAGGAGAGGATCGTGCAGTAAAATGCAGGGTTGCTTTGCCCCCTGCTCACTGGGCACAATGGAGATTGACGAGCTTATAGTTCTAAGTAGGGGCTGCTTGGAAGGTACCACTGAGCCCGGGCTAACAGGCTCGCTCTGCTGTGTGCTCAAGAGAAAGAACACACACAAACCCCACACCCACCCCCCCTCAGTCTGCCGAGGAGTTGAGCTGGCCCTGCCTGTTTAAACGGAAAGGACACAGATCCTGTCTGTTCAATGTATAAAAAAAAAGCCCGATCAGAGCAGGGAGAGAGAGGGGGAGACAGAGAGTGTGTATGTGTGCGAGAGAGAGAAACACCGTGTTACAGAGAGAAAAGCCAACAGGATCCTCTATGTATATAAAGATGGCCACGTTAGCTAACGGACAAGCAGACAATAGCAGCCTGAACAGCAATCACAGCAACCCAAACACCAACGGGCACATGAACGGATTAAACCACAGTCCCGGGAGCACTTCCACCATCCCTATGAAGGACCACGATGCCATCAAGCTCTTCATTGGGCAGATCCCCCGCAATCTGGACGAGAAGGACCTGAAGCCTCTGTTTGAGGAGTTCGGCAAGATCTACGAGCTGACAGTGCTGAAGGACAGGTTCACTGGAATGCACAAAGGTCAGCTGCCTGCTTAACTTTTCTGCCAGAAAATATGGGGAGGGAAGGCTGGGATGGAGGCTTTGCAGTTTAGGTAGAGAATATTGCTAGGAGTGGGAGATTTTTCCACTCAACTGTCAGCTGCTTAGCCCTTTAACTTTGTGACTGCACATCTGGGTGAGGGACAGGAGGGAGAGGAGCTGTTCATTCAGCTTAGTGCTAAACTGAGGGAAGCAGGGTCCACTCTGCCTAGTGCTGAACTGAAGGAAAGGAGCTGTCCACTCACCCTAGTGCTGAACTGAGGGAAAGGAGCTGTCCACTCACCCTAGTGCTGAACTGCGGGAAAGGAGCTGTCCATTTACCCTAGTGCTGAACTAAGGGAAGCAGGGTCCACTCTGCCTAGTGCTGAACTGAGGGAAAGGAGCTGTCCACTCACCCTAGTGCTGAACTGAGGGAAAGGAGCTAACCACCTAGGCTAGTGCTGAACTAAGGGAGGGGAGCGAGCCACCTAGGTTAGTGCTGAACTAAGGGAGGAGAGCGAGCCACCTGGGCTAGTGCTAAACTAAGAGAGGGGAGCGAGCCACTTAGTCCAGTGCTGGACTGAAGGAAAGGAACTGTCCACTCAACCTAGTGCTGAACTGAGAGAAACGAGCTAT
The DNA here is from genome assembly GCA_025379985.1 of Phyllomedusa bahiana. Classification (NCBI taxonomy): domain Eukaryota; kingdom Metazoa; phylum Chordata; class Amphibia; order Anura; family Hylidae; genus Phyllomedusa; species Phyllomedusa bahiana. The sequence goes on from JAODAL010012530.1 coordinate 11,311, forward strand.
CCACCAAGGCTGGTGCTGAAATAAGGGAGAGGAGCTATATACTTTGACTGGTGCTGAACTGTGGGAGAGGAGCTAACCAATTAGCCGAGTGCAGAACTGAGAGAGCTGTCCACTTAGACTGGTTCTGAACTAAGGGAGAGAAGCTAACAACTCAGGCTGATGCTGTATTGAGGGGAAGAAGCTATACATTGCCTAGTGAGAAAGCTATCCACTTAGTCTAGTAGTCAACAAAAATAAAAGAACTATCCTCCTAGGCTGGTGCGGAATTTTTAAGGGAGCTGTCCACATAACCTAGTGCAGACCTGGGGAAGCTATCCACTTAGCTTAGTGCTCAACTGAGGGAACAGAGCTATCCTCTTAGGATGGAGCTGAACTGAGGAAGCTATCCTCTCAACCTAGTGGAGGGCTGAGGGAGCTATCCTCTCAGCCTAGTGCTGAACTGAGGAGAAAGAGCTGTCCGTATGGACAGGAAGCCTTTAAATCCTTGTTTCACTTTGTGACTGCACATCTGGAGACAGCAATAGATGGAAAAGATCTGTCAATAGAGCTACAATATAATGACAGGCTTAAAGCTCTCTTACTCTATGACTGCACATCTGGGTATGAGATAGAAGGAGAGGGGGTTGTCCATGATGGTGGAGCAGATCTGACAATATTAAATCAGCCTTCACTTTGTCATTACACATGTGGTTATGTGGTTATGGGGTATGGGGTTAGTAATACATTTACAAAAGCTCTACATTACACCTTATCATTATCTATTCTACCAGAGCATGACAACTAAATGGAAACTATGTTTATGTCATTTTTAATTTAATAAATATGAATGAAATGCGTAATGGAATGCTATAATGAGCTACATAATATAACACCAGACCTTGCTTATCTGGGAGAAGGGAAGCTATCCCCTGACCTGGTGCTGAACTGACTATTTTAAAACCCCCTTTACTGTGTCTCTAAGTATCGGCTGGCTTAAGTAAAGCCACTTTAGTAGCTGTCCATGGAATCAGTGCGGAACCCGCTTCTTAAACTTTGTGTTGCACATCTGGCAAGCAGAGTGAGGGCAAAGTGAAAAAAGAGTGAGATGAAAGCTTCATATCACCTCCTGTACTCAAGCTCTTTACTAAATAATATACAGATAAAAGTGACTTAGTGTGAAGCACACATACAGATACCATGCTTCATTATTAGCAAAGGCCACTATAGATTTAAACTTTACTAGTATGTACTAAGCTACATAAAAGCCAATGCTGGTTTTATCACTAGTTATTGTTCCTCCAGTGCCTATTTGGAAGATGAATACTATGATGTAAAAAAAAAAAAAAAAAGATAATTTTACAGACCTGAATTATCCTGGACTAAATGGGGAAGCAATTATATCAGGAAATGATGATGATAATGATAATGTCATATTGACAAGAGAAAACATGATAGAATTTGGTTTGGAGAAGAAAACTGCTATTCATGTATGAAGAGCAGTAAAAGCTTTCCTGTATTCCTCCACCATGTGGCAATTGTTACCTGCCGCTCGACAGTCTTTGAAAGCGATGTAACTTGCTGCATGTTCATTGGAAGCAAGATATACTGTAAAATAATGGAGCAACAAAGCCTTGAAATGGTTATTTGATATAACATGGTGATTTTTGCCCAGATGTGAAAATCAACCACAGCAAGTTAATGCTGTCTCTAAGATGAATCGTTATGTATATCTATCAAAGCAACATTAGCATTTGAGCCTGTAAAAGTGGTCTGTTCAATCACCAACAGACAATACTTTGCAACTGAACATGGACAGATATCCTGCAATTAAAGCTTTTTTAGGCAGGGAGCCATTTTAGCAACAAAAAAAAAGAGACAGGAATGAATAAAACATTATATTGTTTTTTAGGGAAAGTATCACACTCTTCAGTTCACGCCCAGGTACTTAGAGTTTTTTTTTAGCTTCTAAATATATTATTTCCTTGTCAAAAATAACTGGCGCCAATAAATTGAATGGATACATGATTGTTTTTTTTTAGGTTTAACGATAGATTTTGTAGGTTAGCTATTGATATTTAGAGAACTGTCCGAGCAGCCATTAGAAGATAAAGCCTGCAGTCAGAATGAGCCAATTCACTAGAACCTGACCTTATTTAAGGTTTAACTTTGCCAGATTGTTACATGTTGTAACCTTTGGAAGAATAGGAAAGCTCCTTAGGATCTCATGGCATAAGTGAAACGATACCCGGTCTCTCACACAATGCTTTATCCAGAGGCTTTGCCTAGATTGAGAACAGTTCAAACTCGTATTACTCATTCTAGGGTGTATCTGATTTATTAGCTAATCCTGATAAAAATGTGCCTTTGGCAAGCAGAAAAAATTACTTGCTTGCCCTTGGTGATTAATTGTTTCAAAGTCTAAGCATGACAACTGTGTGAAGAATGAGACTTGTGTTTGGCTTCCAGTCTTTTTTTGACCAGCAACATACAGTAGGTAAAAAGTATCAACTCAATGGTTTTTTTTCTCCATGGGTGAGATGCTCTTAGCAAGATCTTTCACCTCTCTTGATTTTCTATGTGTATTAACCACCTTAAAATAGAACATTTCAACTTCTATGGGTTAAGGCTCGAAGGCATTGTACCTCATTGAATGCATTAATGGAAAAGACCATATATTTAATGCTGTTCAATATTGATTTATAGCCTGCTAATTAGATGGTGATATATTCTTAAGGAGGCACCTCAGAAACAGCACATAGTCCAAATCTTCCAATTAATACCGCCACGGAGTGCATTAAAGAGTTTAGGGAGTTGAGCTTATTTATTGTCAATGGCTATAGAGGGAGCTTTAAATAGGGATTAACTCATGCTATCCTATAGAAGGAAGGAATATCATTGGACACATCATTGACTTTGAGCTGTAAATTTTGGGTATATTCTAGTATTCACCTTATTGGTCATTGTTGATGCTAATCCTCCATATATATATTTAAAAAGTCATCTCCATGATCATCATTGGGTGATGGGTTTTTCTACCATGTTTCAGTAATTAAAAATTAATCTCATGTAATTTTTTTTATTAGAGTTGACCTGTTTAGGCACTACAAGATTCGTCACACCATTCCTTAGTTTGCCCATTACCATCCAATCATACTATGTCATTTGTTTCCTATTCTCTGATGATAAATAGGCAATGACCCACCCACAGATGCAGTTAGCTAATGACAGCTAAACCAGTGGACGATTCATTCATAACTTCACGCTTGTGTGATACGTCTCTCTCTTTCCTCGTGCGCTTAGAAACTGACTTCTGAGAGACCTAAATGTTACTGCTCTCTGGGCAGCCATATACCAATGCATTATCTTTAAAGTTATTCAAAAGGCAATTTCAAATGGTATTTAGTATAATAATTTTCAATTATAGTAATCTAAATATAGGACCTTCACATAGGCAGAGTCAGGTTTTATTGCTGATACGTGCTTTAAAGCTAGGCCTGTAATGTATTACAATCAAAAGATCCAGCAGACATCTGCCATAGTTATCTCTATCCTGTCAGTTCAACATTTTCTGAATATGCATGTACCACTTGTAACTCAATGACACAAAATGTAGAATATCCAACCTCATCAGACACCATAGTCATAGGCAACATGGGTCATTCTGCTTCTTCTACATAAGTTGTTCCATGAATATTTCATCAAAAAACAAAAATGAGGAACAGGGCTATCTTCTTTAATTCTAAAAGATTACATATAAATCCATCCTCCAACCGACAATCCTACACATAGTCATCTTACACGGCTACCACTAAACTTGCAATACTGCTAAAAACTGCTTTAAAATCGAAATATAAAGGCTATTTGGTCATTCATGTGAACAATAATTAATGCTAACTGGTCTTTAAATAGCAGTTTGATCATTTTTTGGGGACCTTGGCTCGTAACTTAAGCCAACTGGAATGAGATTTGATGCCAACAGAAGCTATTCGAAGACAAAAAAAAAGTTGAGTTTTGTTAATCATACCTTCATGCATGCAGAACTACAAAGGCATGAGGTCAGACCAATGCAATTCTCAAAGAAAATTTATCACAGCAGAACAAAGGAAGGGAGTGCATAGAAACAACGTAGACTTGGGGAGCAAAGCAATTGTGAGATTTGGTTCAACTTAGCATTACATGACATCATGATGGTTTAAGTAATTTCCAACCTAATTTACAAATATTTTCACATAGGACCATGTTTGGATGATTGGTGACATGGGAAGGGGTCCTTCAGAAAACATCTCAACCCACTTGGTGCTTGTTTAGGTTACATAATAAACATATTTCTGGGTGGGTCATAGCATATTTCTTGAATGAGAATTTTTGAAATTCCAAAAATGACTTAATAGTTGGTGATCGTCAACCTACAGTGGTTTGTATTTTTTTTTACTTTTCTAATTCCCTATAAAAACTCACTGTTAATATTATCAGTTAACTGCTATATTAACACTTATTATTTTTTAGATGTTTTATATTATTAAATTTTATATTTATTTCATTTTCAATAATAAAAATATTTCCAAATGAACAAGCCCTAATGTTCCCAAATTTTTATTTTGTGTGTGCTCTTGGAATCTTAATTGACCTGACTACAGTAATTATTGTCCCTCATTCATATTAAGATTCTGTCCAATCAAAAAATGAATAACAGGTACTAACAAAAAGTTAATCATAGGCAACATGGGGAAAAGAGGGCAGAAGGAAGGAGGGGGTAATCTATAGGGGACAGAACTTGCAGAAAATTTCCATGACCTTTATCTCAGTAAATTGGTTTGGACAGATGCAAACTAATGATGTTGCCATTTCAGTGCAATTGTAATGATTGGTTATTGTGGTAAAAGCTAGCTCTAGTTAAAAAAAAAAAAAAATAGGAAAATTCATCAAGTGATTATATTACACAAAAATTTTGAGCATGTATACTTTGATATATGCTGTTTATAATGTAATTTTAGTTTTGTGCTATGCATCTCGATTCAAATTCATTTGATGTATCAATGGTAAAAAAATAATTATATTCTCTTTCTAGTTTTGTTTCCAGTACCGTATTTCAGTAATAAAAATAATCTTTTTTAATATGAACTATTTTTGTTGCATATAATAGGCTGGAAAGCTTCTGCTACTACCACAGGGTGGCATTTTGTCAGAAAAATCCTGTCAGATTGCAAAGGCTTTGGAGAGATGGTTGCTGTGTAGACAAGAAATACGTTCTATGAATATTGACATGAATGGTTTTGGAATTTTTTTTAATATGCTGTGGGTTCATATTTGTATAGCAATTGGGAGGAACATATAGTCTTATTAATACACATCCTGCCTGATCCCAGATCCTAAAGGTTTGAATTCTGTTTTCTTGTGGCCTTAAATGTTGAACTCAATAGCATGTTACCTAAAAGTAAAAAAATAAATTAATACAAAAAATACAAAAAAATTAAATTAAAAACATTAATATCAATAGTAATTTTTGCATAAAAAAGAAAAACTGATTTGGATTAAGCAAAAATTATCAAGTAGTCATTTTCGTGAAAATAAAATAAAAACATTTTTATGTACTTTTATTATGTGTTGCCTTATATAGTAATTACAGTAATTATCAGTGTTTAAATGTCGTCATGATTACGGTCCGCAGGCTTAGAAATTTTTATTTGTCTTGGATGTTGATTCAAGACATTACTCCAATGATTTCCAACACGGTGAGTTGGAGTACAAAAAGAATTGCACACATAACTGAAGGATGCAGTGTAGCATCTGTGTAAGGTGCACATCTCTCATACCTTTCCCTCTGCTAAATGAAGCTTGTCAAAAGATATATTGCAAGCCGTATTTTTTCTTTTTCTTTTTTTTTTTTGAGCCCCTCTCCAAGACGCTGTGCTTGGCAATGTGATAGATTCTAAAGGGGTCACAGCTTCATGTTAACAATAGCGAAAATGAAGGTTACAAGACTAGGATATTTCAAGGTTAGGAAATTTCATACAACTGAAATGGCAAGGAACACTTAATAATAAGTATATCAATACTTCTTTAAGTGTCATAACAGCCTTACAGTGCAGAGAGTGCATCAGTCCCATAGACACTCCATACTACACATGTACATTATTAATGTCATCAATACAGCGGTTAATCAATACAGGCCAAAAGGACATCAAACTGTGGGTAAAGTTTCTGAGATGAGATGCAGAATTTTTTTTTATTTTTTTTAATGAAGAGCAATTATATGTGCTTTAATGAATTAAACATGTGGGGTAATAATGGCGAAACTACATTATAATACATAGAAAAAAAATGAGAACTAAACTTCATAGCTGTCAACTTTCAAAAACCTTACACCTATAGGTCATAACACAATAAACAATAAAGTTATATCAGTTATAGACCGGGTTCATTCATGTAGAGCAATAGCATAACATATCATTAGTTTGTCATTTTATTTTCGGAATGCGACCAATCAGATGTGCAGTATGATGGTACCTTGTAATAATGATTTACAGGCAAATAATTAAAATGTGTCTAAATATGAATACGGTAGTTGTTTTTGTACAGAAACATATATATATATATATTTATATATATATTATATATATATAATTATAATATATATATATATATATACAACAGAAATGTTTATTTGCCAGAGTGGTTTGCGGTTTGAAGAGCATTTAACTTTAGCTAAATTTTGGGTCCTCAGCTAGGTGATATTTTACACTAAAAAACTCACCATAACTTACAACAAATTGATGTTATCATAACAGTGACATCATTCTTCAAGTGTTGATGTCTAAACTCACTATTTACTCTAAAGGTAAATGATTTTTTTTCTTCTTCAGAGCTTACCACATTTAGAGCCTGTTATCGAAATTTTATATATATGTATATGCAATTTAATGTATGTGTGCTCAATTCTGATATATATAATGCACACACATATATGTATAACACACACACACACATATATATATATATATATATATATATATATGCATATATATATATATATATATATATATATATATATATATATAGATAGTAGAATTTTGCACATATGCATTAAATATATTAAATGTATGTTATATCTTGCCTCCCAATGTGTCTCATGTCTCATAATTCTTAATTGTAGTGTTTCCTGGCAAAAAAATATGAAGAGTGATGAGATAATACTAAGCAAATAAAAATAATATATATATACGGATGTATCAGAGTTCACCTTGACCATGATATCGCGGCTTTCTTGTAATTTGCTCACATCTTAATACAAAGGCCCCTGAAATGCATTGATGAAGTTGAGATAAAATTCTGTGCAGTGATATCATGGTGCCTTATCTCTAAAGTTTACCTCTGCTACACTTTTTACATATATGTATGTATGTATATATACATATTTATATGTATATACATACACAGTCTGCATTGGGCTTGTACAATATTTACTTGAGCTTGCATGAATTTCCTTTGAGCGGGCCATTGTCTTCCCACACACCGAAATTAATTAATGGTTTCTAATGAAGCTATGTGGCTGCTTTTACATTATCTTGGTCAGTATTTGAAAACCCATGTTTAAAAAAAAAGTCACCTCTTCTTTATTTCGGACCTACCGAGCAAGCACAGCTTTATTAAATCAACCCGTATGAGGGAGATGGTAAAATTAGATTGTGAGCTCCAGAGGGCCAGGGACTAATGTGTGACTATAACCTTTAGCAGTGAAATGGTAGATGTTGACGCTATAATAATAAGAATTAATCAAAATGAGTGAATGAGGGCTTCCATCATTTTTCAAGATACCATGATTAAGTAAACTTACCTGTAAAACCTTGGGTAACGTTATGTGTTATCAAAATCTTTTGTGCCAAGCAAAATCCTTAAGTCTTTGTTTGCACATAGGAGTTTTAAGCTATGTTTATTTATATTTTTATTTTATTTTTGTATTATAGTTTTTTGTATAGTTTTACATTATACTTTGATTGAATATCTAGGTAATAAGATATTATAGGTTGGGTGCTTTACTTTACAGTTTAGATTTTTTTTCTTTTTATAGCATTTGCTTCTTAATTTTTGCCTGACACAGCCACATTTATACATGAAGGTAATTTTTCCACTTTTATCTCAGTTTATTGATGTACAATTATCATTGGCATTTAGGGTTTGGCTTCAAGAACAGGTGGTTAATTTTTTTCCAATGAAAATCATAGCTTTTTTTCCAAGTGTTTCTCTGTTTCACTTGGCACATGCCATCTATCTAAGATTGAGCGGGTCTGGAAAATAGGGATTTAAAAGAACATAATAGCCACAATAAATGTCTAGTAAACAATGTGTTTATAAAGCTCTTTGGCTTTGTCTATTAACCAAAAAAAGTCAACAGGAACAATAATTGAGAGTATGATTTGCTGGTGATTCAGCTTTGTAGAGAACCTTACTGTTGGAAATAGATAAAATGTTCGACAAAAGGTGGTGTAAATACTGTCACATGAAGATGTCGATGTAGGCTCTGTGGGAGTTACAGGGCTTAATACTTTCCTAGATTGACTATATATTAGTATATTTCTGTATTATATATATTTTTATTTTTTTTTATCAGTATATAATCAGTACAGGGCAGCAACAATATGTAACTCCAAAAATCACAAATCCGAACTGTATACAATGTATTCTGCAGTAGTATATTATCATAAAAGAGCAACAAGAACCCGTAACCCTAAAAAAATACAAAAACCTGAACTGCATGCAATGTATTCTGTAGTAGTATATTATCATAAAAGAGCAACAAAAACCAATAACCCTATAAATAACAAGACCCGAATTGTATACAACGTATTCTTTAGTAGTATATTATCATAAAGGAGCAACAAGAGCCCATAACCCTAAAAAATACAAAAACTCGAACTGTATACAATGTATTCTGTAGTAGTCTATCATCATAAAAGAGCAACAAGAACCCGTAACCCTAAAAATACAAAAACCAGAACTGTATACAAAGTATTATGTAGTAGCATATTATCATAAAAGAGCAACAAGAACCCGTAACCCTAAAAAATACAAAAACCTGAACTGTATACAATGTATTCTGTAGTAGCATATTATCATAAAAGAGCAACAAGAACCCATAACACTAAAAATCACAAGACCCAACTGTATACAATGTATTCTATAGTAGTATATTATCATAAAAGAGCAACAAGAATGCAAAACCCCGAAAATCCCCAAACCAGAACTGTATACAATTTATTCTGTAGTAGTCTATTATAACAGAGCAACAAGAACCCGTAACCCCAAAAATCCAAAAATTTAAATTATATACATTGTTTTCTATAGTAATATGTTATCATAAAAAGCAACAAGAATCCGTAACCCCCAGAATCCCAAAACCCAAAATACTGTTACATGAAGATGTCGATGTAGGCTATGTGGGACTTAATACTTTCCTAGAAGAATGACTATATGTTGGTATATTTCTGAATTTTATTGTATTTGTTATCAGTATATAATCATAGCAGGGCAGCAAGAATCTGTAACCCCAAAATCCCCAAACCCGAACTGTATACAAAGTATTCTGTAGAAGTTTGTTATGAAAAAGCAACAAGAACTCGTAACCCGAAAAATCTCAAAACTAAAACAATATATATATTGTTTTCTGTAGTAATATATTATCATAAAAAAGTAACAAGAACCCGTAACCCCCAGAATCCCAAAACCCAAAATGTATAATTACGGTAGCTAAGAGTTGATAGCGTTACATGATATTATGTTATATGATACTAATTCTCTCTCACTTTCTTCACACCCCATTAAGGCAAGTTAATCTACGTAATGGCTACAGATGTAGCAGAGCCGAAATTCACATAAAACTGTTTCCAGCTGTATTTGGGTGCAAGTTTTTTTTTTTTTTTGCACCAAATTTCCTTATAGTTGTTGATGAATCCACAGATGATATAGGTTAAAATGATAAAAATTACAAAGTCAGCTCTACTTTCTCTGAAATCCCTAGTCCTGTCACATCTGGTAATTATAGAAAATGTTATTTATTATATCATAGTGCTATATCAGAGGTTCATGTGGAACAGAGCTACAGTTTGGTACCTAATAATATTTTAATATGTTGAATTGTATTAGTATCATACAAAGTTCAATGACAAATTCAGCACTGCTACTGTTTTATTATAGCATAGTAGATTATACTATCTACCCAATATGATATTTCATGTATACCTATTGTGCTTGATCTTCTTTTAGTTATTTTAATCTTAGTGAAGAAATGCCCCATCAAATCCTGTGTTGGGGTTTGGCATAGCATTGGGTTTGCAGTTAACTCCTTAGTTTTTATGATTTGTGCAGTATCATCATTCTCCGGTTTACTCCAATTTTTAATTGGACGACGTTGTTTCACCTGTATAGGTTTTATCCAGCCAACTAACCAATTTTCCATAGGGCTTTACCGAGATCAGTTTAGCCATTTCTGTAGTGGCTTTCAAGATTGATGAATTCAGTTGAAGCCAATGTAATGTCTCACTAGTTTCATAGAAATGACTGGACTGAAAATGACATGTATGTGGAGGAATAATCAACATCCTCCACACACAAAAAGAGCGCAAAGGAAAAAGAGAACAAATCAGGCTTTATTAAGTTGTCTTTTATCTCTCTCTTGCTAAGTCAGTTCCTTTGAACAAAGCCATGTTGGAGTCCAGGACAAGGCCTAGCCCATCAGGCACTGAAGACTGAACATTGGTCTTAGCACTATTTTTTTTTTCTTTTTCTGTCATCCTATACGGGTTATTTTCCTATTGCTGGATTTTAAAAGATGACAACAAAGTATAAAGTTGGTTTTGTGAAAGCCTTGTCTACAGATGTATCCATCATTATTGAAGACTGGCCCAGCCATATGTGATGTGATGTGTATTGCACCAGATGGATGAGCGAGAGAGAGAACAAGTGGGCGAAACGCGTATTAAGATGGCGAGAAGAGCGAACGTACAATAAAGCAGATGGCATTAATCTCTTCCAATATAATGAACTGTTAAGTGATATCTACATCACTATAGGGATAAACAAAAATCTATAGTTGAGTCTATCTAGCTTCCTCTGAATTTAACATGCAGAAACCCATCACAATCAGAAATTTTCTCTTGCCATTATCCCTTATTTTGGGGTCTTCTTTAGGAACAAATTACTCATATACAGCTCTAGAGATAGAATGTCCTCTACTTCTTTTGCCTTAGAATTTCTTTTTAGGCAGGTAGGCAATAAGACCCTCAGGTTAGCTCACAGATCTTTGTTGTCATTGCTGGGATTTCGGCTGTGAGAACTGCAGGGGCTCACACAACACATTGGAAATGATGGGTAACATCTGAGCTGGAACACCTACTGACTTTGGTCCTCAGGGCAACTGTAATGGCTGCCTCTATAAGATGTATGATAGCTGGAAAATTGTTAAACTGTTAACAGACTTAAAAAATGCACAAATCTACTATAGTCTTGTGTCTTCTCACATATATAGAACATATAGATTTTCATAGGTATGTTGATCTCGTACACACCAGCTATGTGTGAGTTTGACATTTCCTTCTTTCCCTCCTACTGCACCATTAAGGGGGACTTTTCACCAGAATTGAATGTTGCTTATGCCTGCATGACTCTTGTCAGGTAGTTTCTATACATTGTATCACCATTTTAAAGTTCTTTTACTATGTTATGCTAAGTCACTCATAATATGCATGGACATCATTTTAAACATACTAATGTCATGGATTACAGATGGTGGAGGTCATTAGTGCGCAGAACAAGGAACAGGTTTTCGTTGAATAGTTGAAGCTTCTTACAACAATGCATGAATTAAAGCAAAGGAGATCTGAGCCCAGGGGCAGATGCCTCAAATATCCTGAGCTGTATTAATGGGGTTTGTCCAGCAGAGGAATGTAGATATTAGCTTGCTTCCAAGGGACCTTGCTGAGGTCAGTCATTGTTTATTTTGTGGCTTTGAAGTCTTCAGGAGAAAACAAAAAATGAGAAGAAGCAAGTGTCCACTAGAAGCCGATTTCCAACTAGTTCCCTAGAGAGTACTGGACTGAAAATGACATTATTACAAAAAGCTCATATAATAAGAAGATTACAGATAGCTACTATCTACATAGCTACTATCTATCTGTCTGTCTATCTATCTATCTTTCCATCTCTCCATCATTCAAGCTAAATATGAACTATTTGTTGATAGATAGATAGATAGATAGATAGATAGATAGATAGATAGATAGATAGATAGATAGAGACAAAGAGATGGATGGACTGATATATGAATATAGATAGAAAGCCATAGATAGGACAAAAGGATAGATGGATAGATAGATAGATAGATAGATAGATAGATAGATAGACAGACAGACAGACAGACTAAAAGACTGAAAGACAGACAGACAGACAGACAGACAGACAGACAGACAGATAGATAGATAGATAGATAGATAGATAGATAGCAAGATAGATAGATAGACAGACTGAAAAAAGACAGACTGTGAAAGACAGGCAGACAGATAGATAGATAGATAGATAGATAGACAGACAGACTAAAAGACTGAAAGACAGACAGACAGACAGATAGATAGATAGATAGATAGATAGATAGATAGATAGATAGATAGATAGATAGATAGATAGATAGATAGATAGATAGATATGATATAGATAGACAGACAGATAGGATAGATAGATAGATAGATAGATAGATAGATAGATAGATAGATATGAGAGATAGATATGATATAGACAGACAGACAGACAGACAGACAGATAGATAGACAGACAGATAGATAAATAGATAGATAGACAGACAGATAGACATGTTTTCCTTGTACAGACCACCCTCCTTCCTTGCAGTCAATCCTGCTCTGGTCTGTGTGGAGCAGGGAGGAGGTCTCTGCATTACTACATTGCTTGTGCTGCTTTGATGCTCAGTTCAAAGTCCTTTCCTGGCAGCGCCTAACGCTCCACAAACACATAAGCTATTAAAGTGTCAGGTACGGAAGGGAGAGCTAATTTTAGACCAAGAGAGGGAGTAATCGAGTCAAGCTGATATTTCTACACATAGACTGACAGGCTGATATGCTGATTATTCTGCAGCGCTATCATATTATGGAAGGCCTTTTTTGCATATACTATCACCAGGTTATGTATGCACTGCTTGTGTCACCATATGGGGCTGAAATCAGTTGTAGAGCACAAAAACCATGCATGTTAGCCGTGATGTATGTAGGGAAAATGTAGGTATCTATATAGTTATGGCAGCTGAATCTCTGGTTTACTATCCTTTGGCTGCATCAACAGAGCTATGAGGCACAGGGTGTCTCAATGTACCTCTACCAATTTCTTTCAGCCATAGTGGACAATATTTAATGGCTAAACCTTCTCCCACTTCCTTGACTCAAAGATAAAAAATAAGCAAAAATGCACTGAAATGACGATACTCGAGAATGACAGACAGGTAGTCACAACCTCACCTCTTGTTATAAACAGCACTGATGACTCTAAACTCTTCATTCCTTTGCAAACAAATCTCTGTAACATCTCCAACACATGAGCAAACAATATGCTGTATTACCAGCTAAGAAAATAATTTGGATACTCTATTTCTGGATGGAGTTACCCTTTAATTCTCATATGTCACTCCATTTCATCTCTTCATAGAAAATTCACATTAGAAGACTTTCCTTATCTGTTTCTCCTGGAATCGTTGTATTGAAGCAATGAGCGGAGACTGGTCTGCAGCTTCCCCTCTGCTTTCGATGTTTATTCTTCTTGACTTTATTTTCTCTAATCTTTGTCTTGTTGCCCCAGTGCAGCTAAACAGAGCTGGTTTTTATTACATCATCAATATAATCTTTAGGTAATCAGCATTCAGGCATGTGGCAGTGCCCAGTGGCTTTGTCTCTGAAGACAGAAACTGCTTTTCCCAGTAAATGTTCTCCAGGCTCAATGCATTATCCATCAGCCTCTCTGGTATTATGCCTGTCTATTGGGCCTGCGAGCCCTACTACCAGAAATTATTATCTATGTGGAATAATATTTAATTTACTTCAATAATGCAGCAGTTGTTTAGTATAGAATTACAAACCTGATTAGATAGACAGATACTATAATACTCAATATGTACAGAAATGTGACTACAATAATACTGTCCCTTACGTACAAGAATAAAACTACTATATTATTGCCACCAATACACAATAATATAACTACTATAATGTTGACCCCATGTACAAAAATACAGCTATTATAATACTGCCCCATATGTACAAGAATATAACTACTATAATACTGCCTCCTATGTACAGGAATATAATTATTATAATACTGCTCCTACGTACAAGAATTTAACTACCATAATACTACCCCTATGTACAAGAATAGAACTACCATAACACTGCCCCTATGTACAAGAGTATAACTGCTATAATATTTACCTTTATGTTGTAGAATGTAGCTACTATGATACTGCTCCTATGTACAAGACTATAACTACTATTATACTGCCTCCTATGTACAAGAATATAACTACTATAATACTGCTCCTACGTACAAGAATTTAACTACTATAATACTACCCCATGTACAAGAATATAACTGCTATAATACTGCCCCTATGTACAAGACTATAACTACTATTATACTGTCCCCTATTTACAAGAATATAACTACTATAATACTGCTCCTATGTACTAGAAAATAACTACTATAATACTGTCCCCTATGTACAAGCATATAACTACTATAATACTGCTCATATGTACAAGAATATAACTACTATAATACTGCTCCTATGTACAAGAACATAATTACTTTTATACTGCTCTTATGTACAGAAATATAACTACTATAATACTGCTCCGACATATAGGAATTTAACTTCTATAATACTACCCCTATGTACAAGAATAGAACTACTATAATACTGCCCCTATGTACAAGAGTATAACTGCTATAATACTGTCCCCTATGTACAAGAATATAACTACTATAATACTACCCCCTATGTACAAGAATATAACTACTATAATACTGCTCCCTATGTACAAGAATATAACTACTATAATACTGCCCCTATGTACAAGAATATAACTACTATAATACTGCCCCCTATGTACAAGAATATAACTACTATAATATTGCTCCTATGTACAAGAATATAATTACTATAATACTGCTCTTATGTACAAGAGTATAGCTGCAGTAATATTGCCTTACTAGATGCATAGGGACAATTTATGACTTAACTAAACATAGGGTTTTAGTCTTTCTTTCTTTCTTTCTTTCTTTCTTTCTTTCTTTCTTACTTCCTTTCTTTCGGAACAGTATAGATTGCTTCTTGGTAACAGTCTTCCTCTAATTCACCTTTAGCAATCCATACTATTTGTCTGCTGCTTTAAAGATGCCCACTTCCTGCCATGCTGCCAGGTAGATATGTCTCTTCGGGGGAACGAATTTAGGATCAGAACTTTAGGGCTGGACATGATGAATGGCAGATGCCTGCGGTGGAGAGATCTGATATTTTATCTGTTTACCTTTGCTTCGTCTTCAGTGTACATATCGGCGGCAGCGGGTGCACACATAGCACTTTCCGTCTCATGCACTAAAAAGCGATGACGCTGACCATAAAACATTGTAAAAGTTTATATAAAGCAATAAAACATTTTTAGCTGCCTTAAGACATTCTGAATCAGATTTCTAGTCTCGTGATTTTATGGCGATGCACAGCCTGGTGAGTGTTTAATACCAGCATTTATCTGTGCATTAATTAGCAAACTTAACTCCTTAAAAGCTCCAGAGCAGAGCGCTGTAGGACTCCACCCAGCTCACCCTGGTGTGACAACTCCAGAGGTGACTCCAGCAGGAGAAACTTGTACCTTCTTTAATTAGTGCCACACTTCCGGGCTATATATCTGGAAAGCCCCCTGTTGAATTGATAGAGTTCATTCTAAGGGCCCACCAGTTGAGCTGCTTCTGGGTCCACCAGTGGAGATGATTCTAGGGCCCCACCCTACAGCTACTGTAAAGGACTGTAAATGTCTCCTATATTCTGCCTCTTGCTTTTTGTCTCTCTTTTTATGCTTTTAGGGCTTTTCTGAATGAATATGCAGTTAAAAAACAACCCCAGGTTTTAGACCCACCGGGGGTTTCACCTATACCCCTGTGGGCCAGTCCGAGCCTGCCCTGTCCGACAGACGTATGAATAGTTGAATGCCAAAACAAGACACAGTCTGCAGTAGACACAATATTTTTGAATGTGCCAAAAATGCGGCAAGAATAAACCAACGTTTTGTGTAAAATTGCCATACAAATCCATACCATGGCCGAGATAAAGTTTGGCACATAGCACTCTTTCATACACACTGTTGCATTCTTCACTCCTCTGTATCGCTTTAGAACTTGTGTGATATCGCCCTCACAGCTTTAAACCCGGCAAGGACGTGTGATATGTTATAGATATGTTATATAATAAATTGTATTTGTCTGCAACCACCACAAAGGGAGGCGTTGGAATTACTTTATACTGTTTAAATATATAGGGGTCAGCTATTATGCACTGTATGCTGTTTTTGGCCCACAGAAGTTTCACATTTTGTGAAAACCGTATTTGTGCTGAAATTGTCAACTTTTTGCATTTTTTTCTACATTCTTACTCCAAAAGTAGGTGTAGCTTAACAGAAGCATGGTCTCCTGTACCCGACACATTTACTATAGTTTATGCTGGCTTAGGTTTCAGTTTATGGCATACAGACAGAAGAAATAGAACCACAATCTTTATACACCATTCTGTGTTATTTATAATGATGATCTAGGGTCTATAGTGGTCTAGGGGCACTCTATGAATTCGAATGCGTCATTTTTTGGGCATATTATGCGCCAAAAAACAGCTGCTACACTGTCCTATAGATGGCACCTCACATTTTAATGCGCCAAGAATGTGGCAAAAGGTTGATGCAAACTGCCATACAAAGTTTTGTGCATTGCACTCTATGCACCAACATTTTTGGCGTATAACACTTTAATCCATACTGTCGGATTATACACTCATTTATATCTATTTAGAACTGATGTGTCAACGCCAAGTTTAAAAAAAAATGGTGCATGAGAAATCATACGTGTCGCCCTTGTTGTACATAGTAAAATAAAGGTAAAAAGATATAAAAAGTTGAAATCACTCACCTTTTTTACATAAAAAAAATGTATCATTACTATTGCCGCATCCGTAAAGGTCTGATCTATTAAAATATAATATAATTTATGCCAAACACTGAATATGGTAGGAGAAAAAAAATCCAAGCACCAAAATTGTGTTTCTTTGATCATATCATGTCCCCTAAAAATTGGAAGAAAAAGTGATCAAAAGTCACATCTATTCAAAATTAGTACTAATAAAAACTACACTGCAGCCAAAATTCACCCTCCCACAGCTCCATCGGGAGAAGGATAGAAAAGTTATTGGTCACAGAAAATGGCACTGCTGCGCACATTTTAGAAATAGAGAATGTTTTTATTTTTTATGGTGCTAAAATGTAATGAAAACCCTACATATTTGATATTACCGGAATCACATCAACTTGTAGAATACAGGTAATACATCACTGATATCAAAGCATGAACGCTTTAAAAACAAAACCCTTGCAAACATGTGCAAATATTTTTTTTTTTACACTTCACCCTACTTAGATTTTTCTATTGGTATGGTGAATGACACAATTAAAAATTACATCTTGTAACGCAAATTTATAGCCCTTTTATACTGATGTAAATGGAGAAATAAAAAAAGTTAGGGTCCATCCACACAGCAAGGTTTTTGGTCAGACTTTCACATGGTTTTCGGATTTGAAAACTGCCCATAAATCGACTGTCAAGCATCCTGATAGATTTTAATAGAAAATCCATCCAGTAGTCTACACTGAACAGATTTTCTGATGGACAGTTTTTTACATCGATTGCGTTCCGAAAACTTGGAACGTGTTCAATCTCCCACCTAGTTTTAGGGCAGAATATGTGCATTTCAATCGTTGAGGGGGACCGTCAAACTGAGGGCAGGACCGTCCCCCAAAACCATTCAAAAGACGACAAAATACTTTCCGGATTCTTAAGACAGACTCTGACCGGTATTTTGTCATTGCCATGTGGACTCACCCTTACGGCACTCAGAAGGTGGGGAGGAAAAAATGAAGATCCACATTATTATGACTGGCTGGAGAAAGGTGGTAGAAAAAAATGCTGGTATAACTGTATTAAAAAAATGTATGAAGCACGGAAAAAATTAATGCAGTCTCTGACACTTTTTTCTGCCCTGCAAAGTGTAATGATGTCAGTAGCGGTGCTGTATTAGCTTCAATATACATTTTTTTATTCTCCTATTGGCATTATTATTATCAACAGCAAAATTAATATTTATTTTATTCATCTATTTTACAAGCAATTGTAGCGTTTTATTTTTTAAAGGCTATGCTCACGCAAATGTTGTGCTTTCAGTATAATTAACGTCACTGGCACCCAACAAAAACTATTGCTTAAGGCCTCCTACACATACATTTTTCTCAGTGTTTTTTGGCTTATAAAAACAGTCATAATTTTATTTTTTTGGCAAATTTTTCATACATTTTTAACATTTTTTAATTTTTTTTTCCGATGTTCTTCATGTTCTTTTAGAGAAGCTAAATGAAAAAAACTTCACGTGTGTGAAGCTACTATTATAATGCAGTAAGTTAGGTTCCTGTGTAGTTTCCAATGTTTTAGTAGGTTTTTTTTTTTTTTTTTTGGTAAACTTTGATGATGTCCCCAAATTTTGAGGCCCCAAAAACCCAAATGTGAAAACTTCTTTTTTTTTATTTTTTTTTATTCTTTTTTATTTTTTATTTTTTTTTTCTTTTATTATTTTTTTTTATTTTTATTTTTATTATTATTTTCTATACTAAAAGTATCTTACTGTGTCATAATACTTATTATATTTATAATTATACCTAATATTATTCTTATATTTAGGTTGCAGCAAAGTTTAGCTTACAGTGACATCATGGCTTTCTGTGTTATTGTTTTTAGTTTCACAAAAAAATTTTAAATAAAAAACCCACAAAAAGGCAAAGAAGTGGGGTCCTTTGGCTCCATCAAAAAGGATGCCCTCTTATTTTTTAAAAAAATTGCCCACAAAACCAGTGTTGAATGCCACACAACTTCAAGAACATTTAAGGGAGGTGAAAGGCAACCAAGTGTCACATCAGACCATGTGCAACCATTTACATCAGCACGGTCTGCATGCTAGATGACAACAACCATCAAGGAAAAGGCTCTAGTCTTGCTTTTGGGGTGCGGACCATCTACACTGGATTTGGGGGCCAATGTTCCTCCATGCTGTTCAGTGATGAAAGTCGATTCACTCTGAGAAGATATGATGGCCGCCAAAAGGTGGGTAGAAAAGTCAAGGACAGTGATTACATTTAGCCGGTCAGGGGGTGGTAAAATATCTTGACGATGGTCTAGCACACAGCCACCTGAAAGTAAATTGTTAAAAAATTTTTGATGGGGGCTTGGGTTGCCCCCAAAAACCCCCCTTAAAAATGCTTGGGGGTTGTTTTAAATTTATCATCCGTTTTCACGGAAAATTTTTTTAAAGGAAGGGGGTCATCAGTGGGGTGATGGGCCCAAAGGGACTTTAATTCTTTGTGTTTCTGTAAATTTCCCGTCTCTCTGTATTTTGAAATAATTGCTGATTACCCCTCTGTGTTTCTCTAAGCTCCCGTGACCCTTCCCTTTTCAGAGCATCCTGCTTAAAAACTTTTTAAAGTTTTTCAAATTTAAGGTGTCTTGGGCTTAAAAAAGGCAAAAATGTGAAAATAAAGATAAGGAGGATGTTTACATCAAATTCAATTTAATTCCCCCAAATGATTGGTTAGTTTTAAGGATCAGTTAGTTAGGAAACAGGGAAGTTGTGCCCAAAAATTTCTGAAAAAAATGAACAGTTGGGGTCCCCGTGCATCTTTAAAGGTTTTTTAGATTTTGGGGGTATTTTTGTTCATTTAAAAAATAAATTTCAAGAAATTGTATATTAATCTTAAAAATTCAACCAAAAGTCAAATATCCCTAACTTTTTGTGAGTAGTGTAAGTAGTAGCTTATTGTAGTATTTTCATTGGCAGGAGTAATACCAGTAGTAACATCTTTTTCTGTTGTAAAAAATATAATAAAATATTAAGTATTATTATTATTATATTATTGTATATATTATAGTATTAACTTTAATTTTTTAATTATTAGTAAAAACAATAATTATTTATTTTTTTTTTTCAGTATTTAATAAAACAGTATAATACAGTATTCCCTTTTAATCATTTCCCTTATTAAAAATTATTATTATTTTTATTAGTGTGTAGTAGAGTAGTAGTAGAAAGTAGTACATAAATAGTAGTGTACCCATTTGGTAGCCTAGTGTAGTATTTTTAACAATAGTAATATTAATAGTAACATCTTATTCTGTTATAAATATTAACTCTAGTAAAAAAGGTAAAAGTAGATAATTGTATTTTTTATTATCAGTAGCAGTAACATTTTTCTACTATTATAAATAGTAGTAAAAGTTTATTGTATTTGTCTTGTCAGTATTAATAGTAGTATTTACTTCTTCTGTTGTTTTAAAAATGGTTAGTAGTAGTAACAGTAGTAAAAATACCTTATTATTTTATTACTATTATTAAAAATAATAATAGTAATAATATCATTTTCAATTATTAATAGTAGTAGTGCTAGTAATTTTTGTAGTATTCTTCTTATTAATATTGATGCTAGTAGTAACATTTTATTGTCATAAATATTCTTAATATTTATTTTAGTTGTATTGTTCCTAGTATTAGGAGTAATAGTAATCATATTTTTTTCTACTATTACAAAAAGAAGTAGTAGTTTCTTTTATTCTTCTTCTGTATTAACACTACCTGTTACTATTTTGATAGATTAAATATACAAAGTGGTGCACTATAGGGTAAAGTATTAAAACATTTAGGGTGACATGCATGAAATTTAGTGTGTTAACAGCAAATTTCATGTGCATAATAATAGGCTAGAATGCATCTGATTTATGAACCTGCTCTACTGCAGGTCATAAATCAGGCACATTCTAGTGCTCGGGCGACATTTCTGGCTCAGGTAAACCACTTTGGAAGTGCTCTACCTGTTCTAGGAGTAATGCACCTAGAAATGCCATAGCGAAGCTATAAATATGTAGCTTCGCTATGGTTCTAGTGTGCCCCCACCTGCGCCTGATATTGGGCAGAAAAGACGGCAGATATCAGGCGCAGCCCCGTTCATACATGTCGCCCATTATGCTTTTTACTGCAATTGTGGTTGCCATGTATGATTTATGGCGCTTAGATGCCATTTTTATGAATCTATGAATGTGTTCTACTGCGGGTCATAAATCAGGCACATTCTAGCAAAGAAACGACATTTCTGACTCAGGTAAACCACTTTTAAAGTGCTCTACCTTTTCCAGCAGTAATGCGCCTGGATTTACTGTACTGAAGCTATAAATGTGTAGCTTCGTACGGTTCTAGTGCGCCCCGGCTCTCGCACGCCCCTCCCTCTCCCAAATCAGACACATTGCATAGTGCTGCAGAGGCTCTGTAATGTGCCGGATTCTGGCAGGCAGGAGTTTTGAAAATATAGCAAACGGGGCTGTGCTAGATGTCGAGCTGAAAAGATGCCAGACTTCTGGCAAAGCCCCATTCGTACATGTCGCCCAAAATGTTCAGAAATAGGCTATGTGTTTCGCATGAACACCTGTCATGCGTCCTCGGGCTGGTGAGAATTGGTTGTCAGTGCGGGTTTAAAAATCATTTTGGTAGTTCAAGACTGGAAATGACTGGTTACTGTCAGCTTAATTGGCTGTCAGTGGTTCACAAAACTCCTTTCTTTCTACTATTAGAAATATTAATCTTTGTAGTAGCAGTTCGTTCTATTAGTCCTACATGTATTATTAGTAGTAATAATAATATCCTATTCTTTTATTATAAATATTATTAGTTGCAATAGTGGCATAATGTATTATTCTTCTTATTACCAGAAGTAATGGTGGATCCTATTAGTACCAATAGTAGTAGTGATATTACTCTATAGTTACCGTAATAGAAATAATAGTGATTGTGAAGTAGTTATATCTCACTCTATTATTACACATAGTATTAGTTATAGTAGTAGAAATGCAGTGAAATGTTCTATAAAGTCTAAACATACAATGGTCATCCTCAAACCAATTAATATTGTATGTTGAATGACCACTGTAGTGGTGATAGTGTAGTTGTAATACCTCACTCTTTTAGTTTACATAATATTATCTGTAGTAGAAAAAATAGTGATGACAGTGTTTTATTAACATCTTACTCTATTATTATACATAGTATCAGTTGTAGTAGTAGAAATAGTAGTGATAATGCAGTAGCAATATCTACTCTATTATGATTTATATTGTTATTTGTTGTACAAGAAAAAGTAGTGACAGTGTTGCAATAATATTATACTCTGTTATGTATATTATTAGTTTTAGTACTAAAAATAGAATTGATAGTGTAGAATTAAAGGGGTTGTCTCACTACATTGATTCATCTTACCTCCGTCCTGTTTTCTTGGTTTCATTTTAAATTCAGGGGTGTGTTTACTGGCTTCCATTAGGCTGCAGTAGAAGCCAGGTCTGTAGTTACAGCAACCAGTGCTGGCAGCCTATCATGAGAGATAGAACAGGTCTGTAGCTAAAAGCAACCAGTGGGTGGCAGCCTATCATGAGAGGATAGAAACAGGTCGTAGCTACAGGGAACCAGTGCTTGGCACCTAAACTTTAGAGAATAGAACAGGTCTGTAGCTACAGTAACCAGTGCTGGCAGCCTATCATGAGAGATAGAACAGGTCTGTAGCTATAGCGACCAGCACTGGCAGCCTATCAGGATAGCTCAAACAGGTCTATAGCTATAGCGACCTGAGGAGCTGATGCAGCCCATAGAAGAGGGGATATCTAGAAATAGTTAGGACACTATTAATGGCCACATATTGCAAAGTGACTTGTTTTTAAAAGATCTTTAGCATAAAAAGCAGCAATCCTTGTAGTGAGACAACCCCTTTAATATCTCACTCAATTATTATGCATACTGTTTTACTTGTAGGAGTAGAAATAATAGTGACAGTGTAGTAGTAATATCTCACTCTATTATACATATTATTACTTCTAGTAGTAGAAATAGTATAGTGTAGTAGTAATGTCTCACTCTATTATTCATATTAGTACTTGTAGTAGTAGAAATGGTATAGTGTAGAAGTAATGTCTCACTCTATTATTATACATAGTATTAGTTGCAGTAATACAAATAGTAGTGTAGTAGTAATATCTCACTCTATTATTATACATAGTATTAGTTGCAGTAATACAAATAGTAGTGTAGTAGTAATATCTCACTCATACATATTATTATTTGTAGTAGTAGAAATGATATAATGTAGTAGTAATGTCTCACTCTATTATTATACATGGTATTAGCTGCAGTAATACAAATAGTGTAGTAGAAATATCTCACTCTATTATACATATTAGCACTTGTAGTAGTAGAAATGGTATAGTGTAGCAGTAATGTCTCACTCTATTATTATACACAGTATTAGTTGTAGTAGTAGACGTAGCAGTGATAGTAGTATTTTACTAAAGGCATGATTTTTGTGGTGATTATTATTAGTATTCCAATTATGTATGTTTATTGATACGATTATAGCTGTCAGTAGTAGTTTATACTGTTATTACTTTATATCTTTTATCCTCATACTGGTAGTTATGGGGAGTAGTATAAATAGTAACTATAATAGATGATTTTTTTTTTGTCCAGCTGAGTGTTGGTAACACGGTAATGAGGGAAGGGGGTGAATATTTAAGCGCATATGTGTGAACATTTTGACCTCCTACAGGTACAATTCTCTGAGGTTTTCTGCAATTTCTTTTACTTTTTGACACAATTAGTGCTGCTGCTGTCTGATGTGTATTACGTTAATGCCAGATATTTTCCCCTCTCACATTATAATTTTAGCAGTTCATTTGTATATGGAGGACGCTAATGTGCTTTTAAATTGTGTAATTTTTTTTTTTTTTTTTTAAATGGCAATTACATCCGATTGAAATCTTTCTCACAGCATGAAGAATTTCCATTGTAAGGGCCTGTTGCAGCACCGCAAGGTTTCACGTAAATTATCATTTTCTTTGTGCAGAGGAAGCCAAGAATATATAGAGATAGATGTATCATGTAGGCACTTATTAGTTGTTACAGAGCACAAACCCAAAATGTTCTAAGACACACGGAAGATACCTGCTATTAATAGGAAGGGTTTATGGCATGTGAATGTTCCACTGAGCAAGCAGAACAGAACAGAAAATCTCTCTATATCTCTCCAGCTATTACTTATTATTGACACTCTTTAAAAATATTATGCAGAGTGGTGGCATTATAACCTATATTTATCAGGAGGTCTGAAGCATACAATAATCCTCCATACCTGGCATTGCTGTGTTACTGGTCGGAGAGGAAAGCTTTGGAAGACAATGATGGTTGTATGAAGAGGTTACGTACGAATTCAGTTATAAGATTTTACAGATTTTATTTTGGTTGCCTTGAAGGGATGGTTCCACGGGTCTAGAATTGCACCAAGTCAAAGCTCTACCGGCCCTTGAACAAGCGTTCCATCCATCCCACACATCCATCCTACACTTGCAGCCCCCTACACTCCTATAATTGCAGAACTCCATAGTCCTATAGGTGCACAACTCTGTGTATAGCTCCAAATACACAACTCCACACTTCTGTCAATGTAAGGCTCCACAATCCCATAGGTGCACACCTCTAAAGTTCTATGAGTGCACAGTTTCAGTCTTATAAATGCACAGTTACAGACTCAGAGAAGTACACAGCTTGACAGTTCTATAAGTGCACAGCGCCACAGTCCCACAAGAATGCACAGCTCCACCGTCCCACATGAATGCACAGCTCCACATGCCTACAAATGCACAGCTCCACAGGCCTACAAATGCACAGCCCCACAGTCTCACAAGAATGCACAGCTCCACCATCTCACAAGAATGCACAGCGCCTCAGGCCTACAAATGCACAGCTCCACAGGCCTACAAATGCACAGCTCCACAGGCCTACAAATGCACAGCTCCACAGGCCTACAAATGCACAGCTCCAGAGTCTTATAAGTTTAAGGCTCCACAGGCCCAACAAGAATATACAGCTCCACAGACCCACAAGAATGCACAGCTCCACAGACCCACAAGAATGTAAAGCTCCACAGACCCGACAAGACTGCTCAGCTCCACAGTCCCAACAAGAATGCACAGCTCCACCATCCCACAAGAGCTCCAAATTTCTGTCAACATGCACAACTGAACAGTGCCACAAGAATGCACAGCTCCACAAACCCAACAAGAATGCTCAGCTCCACAGTGCCAACAAGAATGCACAGCTCCACAGTCCCACAAGAATGCACAGCTCCACAGACACACAAGAATGCACAGCTCCACAGACCCACAAGAATGCACAGCTCCACAGACACACAAGAATGCACAGCTCCACAGACCCACAAGAATGCACAGCTCCACAGACACACAAGAATGCACAGCTCCACAGACACTCAAGAATGCACAGCTCCACAGACCCACAAGAATGCACAGCTCCACAGACACACAAGAATTCACAGCTCCACAGTCCCAACAAGAATGCACAGCTCCACAGTCCCACAAGAATGCAGAGCTGCACCGTCCCAACTAGAATGCACAGCTCCACAGACCCAACAAGAATGCAAAGCTGCACCATCCCAACAAGAATACACAGCTCCACTGTCCCACAAGAATGCACAGCTGTACCGTCCCAACAAGAATGCACAGTTCCACAGTCCCAACAAGAATGCACAGCTCCACAGACCAACAAGAATGCACAGCTCCACAATCCCAACAGGAATGCACAGCTCCACAGTCCCAACAAGAATGCACAGCTCCACAGAGCCACAAGAATGCACAGCTCCACAGTCCCAACAAGAATGCACAGCTCCACAGTCCCAACAAGAATGCACAGCTCCACAGTCCCACAAGAATGCACAGCTCCACAGTCCCACAAGAATGCACAGCTCCACAGGCCCACAAGAATACACAGCTGCACCGTCCCAACAAGAATGCACAGCTCCACAGTCCCAACAAGATTGCACAGCTCCACAGTCCCACAAGAATGCACAGCTCCACAGACCCAAAAAGAATGCACAGCTCCACAGACCCAACAAGAATGCACAGCTCCACAGGCCCACAAGAATGCACAGCTCCACAGTCGCAACAAGAATGCACAGCTCCACAGTCCCACAAGAATGCAAAGCTCCACAGACCTACAAGAATGCACAGCTCCACAGACCCAACAAGAATGCACAGCTCCACAGTCCCACAAGAATGCACAGCTCCACAGTCCCAACAAGAATGCACAGCTCCACAGGCCCAACAAGAATGCACAGCTCCACAGACCCAAAAAGAATGCACAGCTCCACAGACCCAACAAGAATGCACAGCTCCACAGTCCCACAAGAATGCCCAGCTCCACAGACCCAACAAGAATGCACAGCTCCACAGACCCAACAATAAGCACAGCTCCACAAACCCAACAAGAATGCACAGCTCCACAGTCCCACAAGAATGCACAGCTCCACAGTCCCACAAGAATGCACAGCTCCACAGACCCAACAAGAATGCACAGCTCCACAGACCCAACAAGAATGCATAGCTCCACAGACCCAACAATAAGCACAGCTCCACAGACCCAACAAGAATGCACAGCTCCACAGTCCCACAAGAATGCACAGCTCCACAGACCCAACAAGAATGCACAGCTCCACAGGCCTACAAATGCACAGCTCCACAGGCCTACAAATGCACAGCTCCATAGTCCCAACAAGAATGCACAGCTCCACAGTTGAACAAGAATGCACAGCTCCACAGTCCCAACAGGAATGCATAGCTCCACAGACCCAACATAATGCACAGCTATACCGTCTCTACAAGAATGCACAGCTCCACAGACCCAACAAGAATGCACAGCTCCACAGTCTCACAAGAATGCACAGCTCCACAGTCGCAACAAGAATGCACAGCTCCACAGTCCCACAAGAATGCACAACTCCACAGACCTCTAAGAATGCACAGCTTCACCATCCAAACACGAATGCACAGCTCCACAGTCCCAACAAGAATGCACAGCTCCACAGGCCCACAAGAATGCACAGCTCCACAGACCCAACAAGAATGCACAGCTCCACAGTCCCACAAGAATGCACAGCTCCACAGGCCCACAAGAATGCACAGCTGCACCGTCCCAACAAGAATGCACAGCTCCACAGTCGCAACAAGAATGCACAGCTCCACAGTCCCAACAAGAATGCACAGCTCCACAGTCCTACAAGAATGCACAGCTCCACAGACCCAACAAGAATGCACAGATCCACAGGCCCACAAGAATGCACAGCTCCACAGTCGCAACAAGAATGCACAGCTGCACCGTCCCAAAAAGAATGCACAGCTCCATGTCCTAACAAGAATGCACAGCTCCACAGGCCTACAAATGCACAGCTCAACAGTCCCACAAAAATGCACAGCTTCACAGTCCCACAAGAATGCACAGCTCCACAGTCCCACAAGAATGCACAGCTCCACAGTCCCACAAGAATGCACAGCTCCATAGCCCCAACAAGAATGCACAGCTCCACAGTCCCAAAAGAATGCACAGCTCCACAGTCCCACCAGAATGCACAGCTCCATAGCCCCAACAAGAATGCACAGCTCCACCGGCCCAACAAGAATGCAAAGCTGTACCGTCCCAACAAGAATGCAAAGCTCCACAGTCCCACAAGAATGCACAGCTCCACAGTTCCACAAGAATGCACAGCTCCACCGTCCCAACAAGAATGCACAGCTGGACCGTCCCAACAAGAATGCACAGCTCCACAGTCCAACAAGAATGCACAGCTCCACAGTCCCACAAGAATGCACAGCTCCACAGTCCCACAAGAATGCACAGCTCCATAGCCCCAACAAGAATGAACAGCTGTACCGTCCCAACAAGAATGCAAAGCTGTACCGTCCCAACAAGAATTCACAGCTGTCCCGTCACAACAAGAATGCACAGCTGCACCGTCCCAACAAGAATGCACAGCTCCACAGACCCAACAAGAATGCACAGCTCCACAGTCCCAACAAGAATGCACAGCTCCACAGTCCCAACAGGAATGCACAGCCGTACCATCCCAACAAGAATGCACAGCTCCACAGACCTACAAGAATGCACAGCTCCACAGTCCCAACAAGAATGCACAGCTCCACAGTCCCACAAGAATGCACAGTTCCACAGGCCCACAAGAATGCACAGCTCCACAGTCGCAACAAGAATGCACAGCTCCACAGTCCCACAAAAATGCACAGCTCCACAGACCTTCAAGAATGCACAGCTGCACCGTCCCAGCAAGAATGCACAGTTCCACAGTCCCAACAAAAATGCACAGCTCCACAGTCCCAACAAGAATATACAACTCCACAGTCCCAACAAGAATGCACAGCTGCACCGTCCCACAAGAGTGCACAGCTCCACAGACCCAACAAGAATGCACAGCTCCACAGGCCCACAAGAATGCACAGCTCCACAGTCGCAACAAGAATGCACAGCTCCACAGACCCACAAGAATGCTCAGCTCCACAGGCCCACAAGAATGCACAGCTCCACAGTCGCAACAAGAATGCACAGCTCCACAGTCGCAACAAGAATGCACAGCACCACAGTCCCACAAGAATGCACAGCTCCACGTCCAAACAAGAATGCACGGCTCCACAGGTCTACAAATGCACAGCTCCACAGTCCTACAAATGCACAGCTCCACAGTCCCACAAGAATGCACAGCTCCACAGTCCCACAAGAATGCACAGCTCCACAGTCCCACAAGAATGCACAGCTCCATAGCCCCAACAAGAATGCACAGCTCCACAGTCCTACAAGAATGCACAGCTCCATAGTCCCACAAAAATGCACAGCTCCATAGCCCCAACAAGAATGCACAGCTCCACAGTCCTACAAGAATGCACAGCTCCATAGCCCCAACAAGAATGCACAGCTCCACAGTCCAAACAGGAATGCACAGCTCCACAGTTCAAACAGGAATGCACAGCTGTACCGTCCCAACAAGAATGCACAGCTCCACAGTCCCACAAGAATGCAGGGGCATTGCTAGGGTCCTAAAACATCCGGGGCTCGGGCCTTTTGTGTTTTTCCCGCCTCATTGTGAACTGCGGATGTTTTTTTTACAGAGAAAAACCTTCTGTTCCTGTCACTAATTTTCTGCACATCCCACACAGATCCTATCCATCTCCTCAGCAGTCACTGTACAGTAAAAATCACCAATGACAAATTTACTTTTTCAGAACTTCTCACCTTCATATGACAATATCCCTAAATAACAGTCACCAAATAATCCACCGATACATGGAGCAAATCTACCAGACAAGTGATTGTGACTAAAAAACACTCCTACAAAACCAAGACCCAAAACTATTACTACTTAAGGCTCAAATAATCCTGCCAGACCCTGACCGAACGCTACCCCCCACATGTGACTACCAGCTGGACACAGCCTCTGATTACATTATACCACCGCCATACAGGGGCCATATAGTGGTAAGATACTATTGTATGTAGACTACTGAGGACATATAGTGATTACCCGGCCGTTACATTTAGTAACTCACCGGAGACGTCTTTTCTGATCAGCGTCGTTCCCTTTTCTTCCCTTTTCTTCTCCATCCGGTTCACACCTCCATGCTGATTGCTCCCGGCTAATACTCGTCCCTGAGGATTTGGACACAAATATCTTAGAATCCTCACTTTTCCCAGCAACTCCTTAATTTTAGGTATAGCAGTCCCCTCAGTTAGGTATATAGGGGCACTGAAGCAGTATATGGGGGCCACAGGCATGGTATATGGGGCCACAGGAGGTATATGGGGCCACAGGCAGGTATATGGGGGCACAGGCAGTATATGGGGGCACTGAGGCAGAATATAGGGGCACTGAGGCAGAATATAGGAGCACTGAGGCAGGTATATAAGAGCACTGAGGCAGGTATATAGGGGCACTGAGGCAGTATATAGGGGCCACAGGCAGGTATAGGGGAGCACAGGCAGTATATGGGGGCACTGAGGCAGTATATGGGGCCACAGGCAGGTATATGGGGCCAAAGGCAGTATATAGGGGGCAAAAGGCAGTATATGGGGCCAAAGGCAGGTATATATGGTCACTGAGGCAGTATATGGGGGAATTTTGCATTTTTTGGGGGGCCACAAGCAGGTATATAAGGGCACTGAGGCAGTATATGGGGGAAATGAGGCAGTATATGGGGGCCCACAGGCAGGTATATGGGGGCACAGGCAGGTATATGGGGGCACAGGCAGTATATGGGGGCACAGGCAGGTATATAGGGGCAACAGGCAGGTATATAGGGGCACAGGCATCATATGGGGGCCACAGGCAGTATATAGGGGGCCACAGACAGGGATATGGGGGCACAGGCAGAAAATGGGGGCACAGGCAGTATATGGGGGGTCACAGGCAGTATATGGGGGTCACAGGCAGTATAAAAGGGCACAGGCAGCATATGGGGGCCACAGACAGGCATTATAGGGGCACAGGCAGTAATAGGGGCCACAGACAGGGATATGGGGCCACAGGCAGCATATGGGGGCCACAGGCAGGCATTATAGGGGCACAGGCAGGGATATGGGGGCCACAGGCAGGCATTATAGGGGCACAGGCAGTATATAGGGGCACTGAGGCAGGTAAACGCTATAAATATATATTAATAACAACATTAATACTCACCTTAACTCCCCCGGCGAGCGATCTGTCCTCTTCAGCCCGTGCTCCTCCGGCAGCTCCTCGGGCGCACGGCCTGTGACGCGCTGTGCGCCCGAGGACAGGCAGCATCGCGATGACGTGATGTCATCGCGACGCTGCCGGCTGAGGCGCACGGGGCCGCGGCGGGTCCTCAGCGCTGTGAGGACCCGGCAGCCTCGCGGTGTAGGACCTGCGGGTCTGACACTGTCTGCGTTGCAGGGAGCGCTCGCTCTCTGCCCCGCAGAAGCCCTTAGCTGTGTGTGCGTCCAGCGGACGCACATGCAGCTGAAGAGCCAGTTGGTGCTCCAGGCCCAGCGCAGAGGCCTGGAGCCCGGGAGACTCGGGGCACAGGGGGTTTTATTCGGGGCCCGAGCCCCGAATAAAACAGTCTAGCAACGCCCCTGCAAGAGTGCACAGCTCCACAGGCCCAACAAGAATGCACAGCTCCACAGTCCCAACAAGAATGCACAGCTCCACAGTCCCAACAGGAATGCACAGCTGTACTGTCCCAACAAGAATGCACAGCTGCACCGTCCCAACAAGAATGCACAGCTCCACAGACCCAACAACAATGCACAGCACCACAGTCCCAACAAGAATGCACAGCTGTACCGTCCCAACAAGAATGCACAGCTGCACGTCCCAACAAGAATGCACAGTTCCACAGACCCAACAACAATGCACAGCTGCACCGTCCCAACAAGAATGCACAGCTCCACAGTCCCACAATAATGCACAGCACCACAGTCCCAACAAGAATGCACAACTCCACAGTCCCAACAACAATGCACAGCTGTACCGTCTCTACAAGAGTGCACAGCTGTACCATCCCAACAAGAATGCACAGCTCCACTGTCCCACAAGAATGCACAGCTCCACAGTCCCACAAGAATGCACAGCTCCACTGTCCCACAAGAATGCACAGCTCCACAGTCCCACAAGAATGCACAGCTCCACAGACCTACAAGAATGCACAGCTACACTGTCCCAACAAGAATGCACAGCTCCACAGTCCCAACAAAAAAGCACAGCTCCACAGTCCCAACAAAAATGCACAGCTCCACAGTCCCAACAAAAATGCACAGCTCCACAGTCCCAACAAAAATGCACAGCTCCACAGTCCCAACAACACTGCACAGCTCCACAGTCCCAACAAAAATGCACAGCTCCACAGTCCCAACAAGAATATACAACTCCACAGTCCCAACAAGAATGCACAGCTCCACAGTCCCAACAAGAATATACAACTCCACAGACCCAACAAGAATGCACAGCTCCACCATCCCAACAGGAATGCACAGCTCCACAGTCCAAACAAAAATGCACAGCTCCACAGACCCAACAATAAGCACAGCTCCACAGACCCAATAAGAATGCACAGCTCCACAGTCCCACAAGAATGCACAGCTCCACAGTCCAAACAAGAATGCACAGCTCCACAGACCCAACAATAAGCACAGCTCCACAGACCCAACAACAATGCACAGCTGCACCGGCCCAACAAGAGGGCACAGCTCCACAGACCCAACAAGATTGCACAGCTGCACCGTCCCAACAAGAATGAACAGCTCCACGTTCCAACAAGATTGCACAGCTGCACCGTCCCAACTAGAATGCACAGCTCCACAGTCCCACAAGAATGCACAGCTGCACTGTCCCAACTAGAATGCACAGCTCCACAGTCCCAACAAAAATGCACAGCTCCACAGACCCAACAAGATTGCACAGCTGCACCGTCCCAACTAGAATCCACAGCTCCACATTCCCACAAGAATGCACAGCTGCACCGTCCCAACTAGAATGCACAGCTCCACAAACCCAACAAGAATGCACAGCTCCACAGTCCCAACAAGAATGCACAGCTCCACAGACCCAACAAGAATGTACAGCTCCACAGTCCCAACAAGAATGCACAGCTCCACAGACCCAACAACAATGCACAGCTCCACAGTCCCAACAAGAATGCACAGCTCCACAGACCCAACAATAAGCACAGCTACACAGACCCAACAATAAAGCAAAGCTCCACAGTCCCGCAAGAATGCCCAGCTCCACAGACCCAACAAGAATGCATAGCTCCACAGACCCAACAATAAGCACAGCTCCACAGACCCAACAAGAATGCACAGCTCCACAGTCCCACAAGAATGCACAGCTGCACTGTCCCAACTAGAATGCACAGCTCCACAGACCCAACAATAAGCACAGCTCCACAGACCCAACAATACTGCACAGCTCCACAGTCCCACAAGAATGCACAGCTCCACAGTCCCAACAAGAATGCACAGCTCCACAGACCCAACAACAATGCACAGCTCCAACGTCCCAACAACAATGCACAGCTGCACAGTCCCAACAACATTGCACAGCGGCACCGTCCCAACCAGAATGCACAGCTCCACAGTCCCACAAGAATGCACAGCTGCACCGTCCCAACTAGAATGCACAGCTCCACAGACCCAACAAGATTGCACAGCTGCACCGTCCCAACTAGAATGCACAGCTCCACATTCCCACAAGAATGCACAGCTGCACCGTCCCAACTAGAATGCACCTTTCCCAGTCCCAACAAAATGCAACTCCACTCCCAACAAGAATCCCCAGCCACAGACCCAAAAATGCCGCTCAAGACCCCCAAAAAAAGCCAGCTCCACAACCAAAAAAATGCACAGCTCCAAAGTCCCACAAGACACAGTCCACAGTCCCCAAGAATCAAGCCCACGACCCCAAAAAGAAGCACAGCTGTCGCCCAAAAGAATGCACCCTCCCCAAACCAACAAGAATCAAAAGTGCACCCTCCCAAAAGAATGCCAACTTAATGTACCACAAAATGACAGCTCCACTCCCCCAAAACTCCACAATTCTGTCTTTTTCCCAAATTGCATAACAAAAACACAGTCTACAGTCTTAGGGTGCACAGTTCCAATGTCCTAAAAGCTTACAACTTGTCAGTAAAACATGTGTACACTCTACAGTTCTGTAAGTGCATACTCCAAGTCCCTACTTTTAGAATCATAGTTCCCAAAATACACAGCTTCACAGTCCTATACATGCACAACTCCACCGTGCCACAATGCAAGTTTCCCAGCCAAAAGTGCTAAGCTCCATAGTCCCAAAGTGATACCCAAGGGCCCAAAAAACTGCAAGCCAAAACCCTGTATGCACATCCATTTCACTCAAGTGAAGTTTTTTCAGTTCTCTAGTTATGTTCTATAGGTTTAAAACCAGAAAAAACTTGGTTGATTGTATTTTCTCTCCATGTTTGTGTGGATTTCCTCCAGATAATCTGGTTTCTCCGAGACTCCAAAAACATACAGATAGGAAAATCTAGAATTGATGTGAGCCCATGAGGAAAAAACCAAGAAAAAAACGACAATCTTTGCACAGTGCTGTAGAATATAATGACGCTATATAAGTGAATACAATAAAATGGCAATCATTTTAGAAAAATTCCTACAATATAATCTTTATTTCAGTCTCCAAAGTATATTAAAGTCTTCTTAATTTCCCCAGAACAGTTTAGGTTTGGCAAACAGTGTCTTGTCGTCTTGAGAGCACAATAATCATTCACAATCACTTGTTAGACTGTGTTCCCTTCCCAGATAAATACTTTATTATAGATTATTTACATTTCTTTACTAGATCCTTACTAGCCCAAGTCCCTATAGGAAACATTAACAAGTAACTTGCACATTTGCCAGACAATATAGACAAGGATCAAGCAGCACAAAGGAAAATTGAGTTTAAAATGACTTCCACATTTTTAAAGTTTTTGTAGAAATGTGATAGTGTACAAGGAGCGCTGCGTCTGGGGGGTTTCTTAATCCTTTTAAAACTTTTCCCGCAATAAGGAGCAACATTATTAATGCAATTACCCCCAAATGTTACAAAATTTATAATTCTGTGTGAGTCGGTTTGGCAACAGAACTGTATCTGTACCTTCCACACAGAGGCTCACCGTTCTTACGTAGGGGATGGAAGCCTCTGCCTGCAAGGGGAAACGGGCCCCCTTTTTTTATTTACTATCTTTTTTATTCTTTCATTTTTTGAAAGTCCTTGAGGCAAACACGAAAGAGACTTTTTCAAGGCCCTTAGAGCAGTATCCTGTAAAGGTATAAGATCATTATAAGGTACAGTATAAGATAATTGGAAAAAAAGGGAAGGGAAAAGAAAAAAAAAAAAGAAAAAAGAAGAAAAAAGAAAGAAAGAAAGAAAAAAAGAAAAAAAAGAAAAAAAGAAAGAAAGAGTAGGATATGTACTAATGTTAACACAAATAAAATTAAGGCCAATGTATTAAATTTTCTAGGGTCAAAAATTCCCTTTGTTACCTTTAAAACCAATTAGCGCCCCTCTCTTTTTCGAGCAATAGGAAATGAGGGGGGACTCTATTGTTTGTTTAGGGGAAAAAAAGTAAATTTTTGGGACCAAAAGAAAGAGATAAAAGGAAGAAAAGGGAAATTTACTTGTGTTAAAAAAAAATAAAATTAAATATCATAGAAAAAGAGGTGTTTTTACTGAAAAGTGCATCAAAAAAATGATAATGGGTAATAAGGGATGGATTTAGGTAGATAATCAATAAATGAAAAAGATAAATGAATAAAATGAATGATAAAAATAGACCGATCCATAGTAAATTATAGAAGAAAACTGACAGATAAAAAGACTTGAGACAAAAAAGGGGTAGATACTACTAGTTCATAAATGAAATGCGATAGATACAGTATAGATAATAGTTGATAGATATAGATAGATAGTAATTTGAAAGATAGATAGATAGTAGATAAATTGAGTTTGATAGATAGATAGATGTAATAGTAGTGATAATAGATAGATATGTTACCAGATACAACAGGGCACCCCCCGATCTTACTGGGAAAATGTTTCCCCATGTCCAAAATTTTTTAATAAATAACCAAAACAAGAATTATTATCAGTCTCAGCACAGATGTTATTCATGGCTATATTTTAATGTGTTTAAAAACATATATTTATAAAAAGGTCTTTTTTTGGACGCAGACTTCTTCATACAAATTTTTTACTATTTCACCCTTAAAAAATTGCTTTTCTTTATACGTTTATGTTCCTTTTGCATTAAAGCTATGGTAAACACCCATTATGAAAGCTGTCCACCTGAGCTGACATTATGCGCCTATCACATAGGCTGTACACAAGTCTTAGCTACAGTAGCTAATTACCAGCCATTGTCCTGTGTAATCAGCCATGCCATGTTCAGAGTGGCTCCCTGCAGTTTCCTTTCATGCAGGAATTCATGTGTGTAGAGCCACACTCTCCTCTCATAAGGGTGAAAGTTTCTTAAAAAGCTTCATTTCTATCAACTCCATTAACCTTTAACAAAGAACGTGAAGCTTAGTTGTGCCACTTAACTGAAAACTCAATTTTTCAACAATTTACAATATTCCACTGCTGTAATCCATATACAATGTGCATTCACTTTGCCAATGTTCCCATCAGCTTTGAGCTACATGATGTTTTCTTCTCTAATGTATGAAATTCACAATTCTGTGGGTTTCATACTACCAGAAAGCAGTGCATTGATGATACATACACAGTCATTAATAAGCTGTTAGATCATGTGTCTGTCAGCAAGGTGGAGGTCAGAGGCGTAACTTCAAGTTCTTGGGCCCTAGTGCAAACAATGAAATGCTGTGGCAGAAGGGCTTTTAGGGTCCCCTCAGGCTGCAGGGCCCAGGAGCGACCGCTTCCTCTGCACCCCCTATAGCTGCGCCCCTGGTGGACCTAAATTGATGTTAGTTTTCAAGAACAACCAGCAACTTTAAAATGAGAGAACTTTTCCTTTAAGTTCATACATGTAAATAATCAGAAACCAAGTATTGAAGTCCAATATACAATATAAATAAGAAAATCACATACAATGTAAAGGTAATCCATTACCAAGGTGTCTGTTTGATGTCCTATCATGCTTAATTGTACCCAATAAATGCCCCCTTAAAAGACAGGGGCAAGAAAAGCAAGCTACACTGTGATTATTCCATCAAATCTACAGTGAGATGTAAACCTGTAACTTGGATCCTTAACTAGTACATGCCACTTATAGTAGGGGTCTTCTCATATGGACATAGGGGCTTCTTAGCCCACCACACATTCCAGCCCGGGCCCCCCTAAACCACATTTTTTTTGGCTTCACCCCAAAGTTTTTTAAGACCAGCTTGGTCTCATGTGCCCTGTACAGATATTTAGAGATTCTCGGGTGACGGGGATATACCGGGGAACGGCGCAAGGCAAAGGTTTTTTCCCTCTTCAAAAAAACCCCCAATTTTGTCCAAATTATTGACCAGTAAGTTAAACTTATTGGGGGAAAACTTTTTTGGGGGGCTCATAAGGGATTAATATAGGAATATTTTGGAGAAATAATATTATATATTGCCAGCAGGCTTTACAAAAGAACAAAGTTTCGACCAAACCTGTTTTCTTTTTATGAAGAGGTGATAGCGGGGCAGTGTGGCTATAGTGGTTTAACCCTTTGCAAAGGTGTTTGAAAAAGTACCCCCACAACGTTTTTTGGGTAAACTAAAATCCTTTGGGGTTAGAGACCATGTGAAATTTGGTTAAAAACTGGGGGATCGGACGAAACCAGAGAGGGGTTAAATGACTTTATTACTGGGCCCGGTTGTGAGTGGTTCGCAGGGGTCAGTATTAGGTCCCCCTCTTTTTAAGTATTTTTAACGAATAGTGGGGGGATCAATGCACGGTTTTTATTTTTGCAGATGACACCAAACTTGCAGGGTAGACAAACATGGAAAAATCTTAAAATGCAAGCAACCTGGGCACACTGAGTGCTTGGGCATCCCCCTTGACAATGAGGGTTCAATGTATAAAGTAAAGGTTTGCAGTGGTTATGAATAACGCAGGCCCTATTCCAAGGGGAGAAAAACGGGAGGTTGCTTGTTGAAAAGGGTCGGGGTTCTTGTAGATCATAGACTACAGAACAGCAGCATGCATCAGCTGCCTCTAAGGAAAGCAAGATATTGGGGTGTATCAAAGAGGCATGGAAATCGCAGGACAAGGTTTAAATTTACCACTGTTAAACATTGGGGTCCTCTTTTGGAAATATGCGTTCATTCTGGCCCAGTTTAAAAAAGGGAAGTAATGGAGCTAGGGGAGTCAAAACGAAACCAAACTTATAAGAGGATGGAGCATTTTTATTTATGGGGAATTTTTAAAAAATTTGATTTTATTTGTTTTTAAAAAGAGGGCTCTGGGGTACATGATTAATTTATTAAATATATAAATGGTCCCCCATAAAAGTAAGAAAATATTTCAATAAAGCCCCTTCAAAAGAAAAGGGGACATCCCTCTCGGGAGAAAAAAATTTAATCTCCAGGGAAAAGTGTTCTTCAGTGGGGAACTGTAAATCGTTGAATAGCCGGAGGACTCCACAGCAGGAAGGTGGGTTTCAAAAAGGTTTAGTTAACTCCCTAAAAATATTAATAATACGTACCAAAACCCCATTCTAGTTTCATTGATGGCGACCTGGATCGGGAAAAGCTTCCTTTGGACAGATTGTTTCTTGCCTTATGGGTTTGACTGTCACAGTAGGAAACAGGCTGGACTCCCTGCCCCCCCCCTTCACCCCTTTTTATTTTGGTTGAACTTGATGGACATATGTCTTTTTTCAACCGTACTAACTGTGTAACTATATCTCCAAATAAAATAACCCAACCTTAGCTCAAACCCTACCCCAACTCCAATCCTAACCACAAATGAAACTTCAACCCCAAAAAACCCAAAACAATCTCTTTTTTATCCAACCCTATGGGGGTTAGGGGGGGTTGGGAAAACATATTTTTTAGGAACGCACAAAATTTGGGTAAGGCCAACTCAAATCAATGACATTCGGATCAAGTTTAACTATGTCATAAATCCAAAATGCAATACCAATCACAACAATCTACGAGTTTGAAAACCACTGTTGGTATGAGGAGGCCCTATGGTAGTTGCCACTTTGGTAGTTATGCTGATTCTAAACAGTTAACCAGATGGATTAGCAGGTCAGTTATTTGGTGCTGTATTCATGATCTTCATTGTCAATAAAATAGCTTAGGATTTCTAAGTTCACAAGATTGATGTTGGCACCTATGAGGGCGTCAGGAACAATATTTCCGACCATTGGGGTATAGTTTTTTTTTTCCCTCTTGTCTTTAAAATCTTAATAGTTGACCTACATTCTAAACCCCAATTTCCTCATGCTTCCCCAGCTCCTTTTGCTGTTATTTTGGGAAAAAAAAATAAAAATTTCTAACTTTAACCATTTTCCCCTTTGATTTATATTTCTTACTTTTCCCTGTGTGCGGTGAAAACGAAAAGGAACTACGACTGAGCAAAGGATTTTATCTCCCAGAAATTTCTTTTTGCTTTTTGGGCTCGTTTAAATTGCTATTTTAGGACTTCAATGATATTGGATTCATGCAGTCCCCACTTATGATGCCGCAATGAAGCCATACAAAGAATTTCCTTTAAATTTATGCCCCACAGATGTGCCATTCTCATTGGCCAAATCATGGACTTCCATGTGATACTGTATTATATTGCAAGGTCAAAGAATTGAGGTTTATAGCCCACTACCCTACTACCTTTTGGCAATGACTAATTTATTAACAAATCTGTCAGCTGAGTGTTACCAATTGTAATGGATATTCCACTTTGAAAAGTGGCATGGTAATGCCCACTTGACAGATTCAATAATATATATCTTGAAGGAATAACAAGGGAACAGCACAACACTGAGTTATGAGAAACAATGCTCCAGAATTGTTACTTAACAGGAAATATATTTACGAACATAGACATCTCATGAAAGGTCACAGGTCATCTTTAACAATAGACAAAACAGTGCAAAGATAACATTCATCCCAAAACTTGGTAGCAAACAAAGTCACAAGATGGTTCTTGCACAGTTCAAAAATGACCCCGTTTTAACCTCTTCACCAGCAAATTATTTTAGTTTCCACTCTGAAGTAAGTGGAGGGAAGAGAGGGCAGAAGTCTTGGAAATATGAGAAGGAGGGAGATGAGTTCATTGAAATAGTAGACACAGAATTTTCTTTACAATCATGTAGTGCATTTACAGTATACATGCAGTTTCTAGGGCACTTCTGGAGTAATATGACTTCTACTATAGAATACAGTTAGCCAGTATGCATGGGTAACAATGTCGTTATGTAAAATTACTATTAAAAATGTTCCATGGCACTCCGGCTGGGGCCTCACTTCCAGTGCAATGTCTGATGCATGGGTATAACTATAGCCATTGCAGGCATGGCAGCTTCTATTGGACCCACGGGTTGAAGGTGCCCCACTCAGGTGCAAGAACATTGTTTCTTTATGTAGGGAACAAGTAGTTCATGGCTTTCTGGTCTCTAGCACTACTTTGTCAGTTCTCTGATATATGGTGTTATCATTTATACCTTCAATTATTGCTAATTACACAGCTGTTTTGGTTTATTGTAACTAGATGGTGGGGCCCCATCTCATTTTGCTATGGGGCCCTATGAATTCTAGTTACGCCCCTGTTCCAATGTTCTGTTCAAAATCACTTCTGATTACCATTACATAGGGGTTGGATGTCGCAATGGAGGTGACACCAGTAAGTTATCCCCTAAAATCTTGTACAAAACCATAACCTGAACCCTGAATTGGGATTAGGAGATCTTAAAAAATTTTAGGGATTAATTTACCGTTGGAGTTCCTCGTGTGGCATCACTTTAAATGTCTCTATATCTGAAATTCACTTTGTTGCTCATAGCAACCAATCAAAACGCCCCTCTCATTTTTCCAGAGCACCATATGAAATGGAAGGGGCGCTCTTTTTGGCTGCTATGGGCAACAAAGTGAATTTTAGACCTAGACAGTTTTCATATATGTGGCCCTAATTGCAAACATCACTTGTCCTACCATATGCTCCTCACAGATACAGAGTAATACTATTTTATAAGATAATTGATACCTTTGCATTTCCCCAATATAGTCTTTATAAGTTGTAGCATAGTACATAGTTCTTCACTTGGATATTCAGATAGAAACATCTTACATTTACCCAAATGTTTTGCAATGTTTATCACAAAAAAGCTACAAATCCTTTACTATTCAATGTCTCGTCCGGCCCCCCCTCTCCACACATGCAACAAGAGGCCAATTTTTTATAGAATAACAGATTGTTGTTCATTTTTTTTCTTGCATGGAATCACTCAGAGTATTTCTGTCATTTTTAGCAAGTGTGGGTACATCCTTTCAGACATAAAGCTGCTATATTTTATACCCACTAATCTACCTTTGCCTTTCATTTTTTCCCCTTGATCTGCAGAATCCTTTATG
Source organism: Phyllomedusa bahiana (assembly GCA_025379985.1). Taxonomy (NCBI): domain Eukaryota; kingdom Metazoa; phylum Chordata; class Amphibia; order Anura; family Hylidae; genus Phyllomedusa; species Phyllomedusa bahiana. Next base: position 52,619 of record JAODAL010012530.1, read on the forward strand.
CTCTGTTCTTTCTCCGGTACGTGTGCCACAGCAGGATATGAAAAACACACGTTTGCACAAACCACCAAATTCATTTATTACCAGTGTAATGCAGAGGCTGCGATTCAGGGTTTGCTGCTTATGACAATCGGTGATCAAAAAGGTTGTAATGGTGAATTTTTCACGTTAATATTATGTACTAAGCCACACATCATACAAGCTGAATTACACATCTCAATCCTTACCACAATTAGCACCAGTCGTATTACGAAGGATTGCATAGAAATCAAAGTCAAATTCATCCCAAATCCAAGCAATTCGATTAGGCCCAATCTAATTTTTGGTGTAGCTCATCAAAAAGTTGACCATAACCCTTGAGTCGGGGTTAAGTTTTTTTTTACTGGCCAGTTACTATAGTTACTGTAGTTACTGTTTTTCATTGCTTTTTTGATATAGGTATGGAAGTATGTATTTACTTATTTATTTATGAATGCACTAAAAGATAAATTAGAAATTAAACTGTGAGCCCCAATGATGACAAGGACCGATGTGGGTGATGAGACAATCCTAAAAACAAACTGCAAAATTTACAGGCTGCAAAAGTAAAAGGATAACTTAACAAAAAAGCACTAGAATCTTGGTATATAAAGTTATTTCAACTTTTTCAGTGTTTGTGAGCCAAGAACAGATAACATGGAAAACCATGAAAGAAATTCAGTATGGCCACTGTGGATAGTTTGTATGTTTTGTAAGGCCTAAAAACTATATTTGACCTTAATTAAAATGTTTTTTTAAAAAGAACCTCCCAGGGGGTTTAAAAGTTCTATTGGGGCGGGGGGGGATAGAGGAGAGAAGCTGAGCCTGTGATATAAAGGGGAAATGAAAGGGGAGAAAGTGGCTCTGTAAAAAAGGGGGATATACAGGGGGAGAGGAGCTGAGCTCTGTGAGATAAAATTATATGTTAGAGGGAGGGGAGCTGAGCTCTGTGAATATGGTATATGAAGGGGGAAACGAGCTCTGTGAAAAAGGGTTTAATGTTAGGAGAGGAGCTGAGCTCTGTGATATAAGGGTTATTGAAGAAAGGGGAAAAAAAAGGAGCTCTGTGATTATGGGGTTTATAAAAGGGAAGGAGCTGAGTCTGTGATAAAAGGGGTTATATGATAGAGGGAGAGGAGCTGAGTTTGTGATATATAGGGTTATTGATGAGGGGGGAGAATTGATCTGTGATTATAGGGTTATTGAAAGGATAGAATGACTCTTTTATATTGGTAAATAAAGGAAAAAGCTGGCCTGTGAAATAGGAATATAGAGGAAAAGAAGGGGCTCTGTATAATGGGGTTAATATAGGGGAAAAAGAAGCTAGCCTGTGAATAAAAGGGTTTATGATAGAGGAAGAACTAGCTCTGTGATATATGGGTTATAAAGGGGGAGAAAGCTACTCTGTATAATGGGGTTATTGATAAGGGAGAGAGCTGAGCCCTGTGATATTAGGGTTATTGAAAAGGGGGGAGAAAAACTGAGCTCTGTGATAATAGGGTTTTGATAGGGGGAGAAAACCTATCTTTATAAGGGGGTTATAAGAAGAGAAAAAGACTCGGAATATGGGTTAATGAAAGGGAAAAACAAGACTTGATTTTTGGTTTTAAAAAATGGGGGGGGCAGCCAAATCATATTACCTTATGTATCACACGGCTCAGCCTCTCTCCCTCTATCACATCCTGCAGCATAAACCACCTGACAGATTCCCATTAACATTTGCCATCATAGGATTTATTTAGGAAATCTTTTTAATAGATTTCCTTAGATTTTGTTATGAAGACCCAATGTTACCTCCATGGCACAAAACAAATGTGAATTTAAGCCCAATTGCTGTTACAACAGTAAAATATGAAACTTTTTCCCTCGTGCAAAAGGTTGTAATTTATTGTACAGCTCTGGCGAAGAGAAAAAAAGATAATTTTCATGAGAAGGGGGTGAGAGTAATACCTCCAATTGCAAATTATATCCTGTAGCAGAGGCTGGGGTCAGGGAAATATATTGAGGGAATCATTCATGATGTAATGATAATACTAAATTGAGTTACAGGCATTAATTATGACTTCAAGGAGCAGTTCATTATCCTTTCATGGCTATTATGTTCGGGGCTGTCCCAGGATTCTGGTGGAATATGTCACATAGGGGACTAGTAGTGACACCAGAGAGACGGTTACTTGCTGTCATCTACTAAGTGTGTATTAATTGGTCAGTTTTGCTCTCTCTTTCTTAATGGATCCTGAGGGTTTATTTCACTAAATGATTTAAAGGGCTCAAAAAGATACAACTGAATTGTATCAAAAGGAAGTACTCGCATGCCCTAAAAGTACAAATGACCTGAAACAGAAGCCTCTGATTTGACCTCCTGTGCGAAGTCTTTTAGGGCTATATCTACACGACAGTGATTTACTGTTGGATTTTCAGGCAGAATCGGCATCTAGAATCTGTAAAAAATCTACACAGTTCCGATTTTCTTAGTTCGGATTTCAAATCCGAAAACCTGGTCAAAAAGCTTACAACACATTCAATTAATTAGTGGTTTCTTTAAATATTAAAGAATATAAAATAAAACCTTTTAATGCACTGAAAGGGGAATTCTGATTGGTTGCTATGGTCAACAAAGAAAGTCTTAGACCTAGCCAGTTTAAATACATGTCCCCCTCTTTCATATACTTACCCCACACACAAAAAATAAAAATAAAATAATAATTCTGATAAAAAGCAATGAAAACTTTGTAAAAAAATTAAATAAAAAATGTTCGATTAGAAGACATCCCCACAGACACACAAAGCTTAGATTATGTTCTATAATTCTCAATATTTCACTTGAAAAAGGCTTATTAAAGTACTATTCAATGGGAGGGCCGAAATCCAACGATCGCAGCACAAAAACTGGGACAAAAACATAAATCCAGTGAAAAATACTGTTCCGTTTCTGATTAGAATCCGACAAGTTTTTTATCCTCTGTCATGTGACGGAGCCTAACCTACTCTCAAATGATTCTAGCCTTATCTTCGGGTGTGGTCACAGATCATTTTTTACTTATTTGAGATATACTATACACTACAGGACAATAGCCTGAAGTGAATGGACGTCTCTTTTTTCGGCCTTACAAACTATGTAACTATGCACTATATATTGGGAGTATTTCTCACCCTATATATCAGACTAAAGGCTCCATCCAGTGATATTTTTCACCTATAGGCTACCACTGTAGTGTAACAAAATCACTGACACCACTAGTCTCCCAGCGGCTAGGACAAGACTGGCCAAAGGAATTAATCACAGAAAGAAACAAAAACGACCCTACTCTAAAATATAACCTTTAATAATAAAAATACAATCCTATTACAACAATTCACAAAATTACTCAAAAATACACATAGTGTTCCCTAAAAAAACACAGGAAAAGTGAGGGTAGTTATGACCTAAATTCCTTAATTTCAGATAATTTACAGAGGTAACAACTCCCTATTGTGACCCTACAAAAACACCTATAGAAAAAACGGAGTCATCGTCCCAAAAGGGACGGCCCCATTCACCGTTGACTAACCCTATTGATATACTATCTCTAGGAAATATATCCAATATACATCCAAATAGGGGAAAGAAGGGAACACCAGGTATACCAAAAACAGTACTTAGCTTAAAACCATTGATCCACCACTAGATCCCAAACCATTAATTCGCCACCAGATCCCCTTTTTTTTTTTCAAATCTACAACCCTCCACAGCTGCAGTAGGTGGCCCACTGATGTGCTGGAGGGAAAGGGCAGGGTAAGGTCTTACCCTGGTCTAACTACCCTCGCTTTTCCTGTGTTTTTTTTAGGGAACACTATGTGTATTTTTGAATAATTTTGTGATTTGTTTTAATGGGATTGTAATTTTATTATTATATTATTGAAGGTTATATTTTAGAGTAGGGTCATTTTTGTTTCTTTCTGTGATTAATACCACTGTAGTGTAGGCATATTCCTATATGCCTATGTATAGGAAAGAGCAGCAGAGCATGCTTTCCTATACAGCGAAAAGAGGGCATGCCAATATAGGCCTCAAGGCCACACTGTAGGATCACGTGGGCTCTATAGACAGATATGGGAAACTTTCCTGAAACAAATGCTAGTACACAGTACAGAAACATTGCAGCACACATACTATGGCAATAGCCACAGTAATCAGGAATAATTTGCTCTAAAATATTGCCGTACATGCACATAAATTAGGTGTTTCAGATAGTTTTTAGACACATGTCTGCCACATCCAACAAAAGGAGCGTGACTTCATAACAATGGCTCTAAGTAAAGGGGAGTTGCTTAATTTGTGACACTGTGCACCAAAAATGTGCCAAAATGTTTGCACAATTATTGGCACAAAGTAAGCCAACTAATAAATGAAACAAATGTGTCTAAACATGTGACAGATTTATCTTTAAGTAATACATTTGGTGCATTTTTAGACTGTCTAAAGTAAAGTAAGTATTAAAAATGTATAGTATGAAAACTGTAAAGGTCTAAGACTTCCTTTGTTGCCCATAGCAACCAATCAGTGCTCCCATTTTATTTCATATAGTGCTCTGAAATAATGAAAGGGGGGGACTCTGATTGGTTGCGATGCGCAACAAGAACAATCTTAGACCTAGACAGTTTTCATTCATGTCCCCCTATAAGTAAATGTGTTCCAATATGTTTAAAGAGCCCAAGTTGCCTACATAACAGATAATGAGTATCAGATGCAGCACAACTAGTGATAATGACTGCCATTACTACAACCACAAGGTTATAATTTTATATTATTTGCTTCTTGTTATGGGAGTTCTGAGTTGATATCTGGGAGTCCCTGGCTCAGGACCCCGAACTCTTAGCTGCAGTAGAGAATAACTACAAAGATGATCTTTCTTTCCGGAGGACCATACATTTGGAAAATGCTATAACTTTCAAAATATATTGCTTGATTGCATCGACTCTGATTCACATAGAGCATGCTATGCATACATGGTGATGTCTGTACACTCAAAATGTTGCCTATAAGTCTTGGTATTGATTCTTAAAAACACTTAAGGCCATTCAGACAAATGTGAACATTTTCCGTCCATTGACCTTCTTCAGACGTTCGGAATGCCCACGTGCCACTTCACAGCGAAGGCAGTTCTGAAAGGAATGACAATTAATTTCTATATGAAGTATTTTTTTATAAAACCTTATAGTAAAATGTTTCTATATTTACAAGTAAAATAATACAATTTGGATTTGTATTGTAGCCTGCTGTCTATGATTTTTTTCCAATCCAGACTGCTCACCATTATTACATAAGTTAAGGGTACAAATATGCATGCTCTATTTTCACCTCAGTTGTTGCCATTGTCTTGAGCAGTTTTAACAGAATATAAAAAAACTAATAAATTTTTATTTTTTGGGGGATTCCTTAAGCTTAAAAGGGTTCTCTCATGAGGAATATTATGTTTGTTCCAATAAATATCAAAATTATAAACACATTTTTTAAAACAAATTATTTATGCCAAACACTCTGTTTTGTCTAACTTTGCTCTGCTACATTGATTAATGCTTTCTTTAATATATGCGATACTTTCTATCTTCTCATTCAAAGAGGTTTTAGCTCCACCCCATAAATGTCTTGATCTGCCCAGGAATACCCCCATCCACCCGGAAACATCCATTTTATTAGTTTGTTTAAACCTCAGTACTCTTGTGTCCCATTTTCCAGGAGTTTCCTGGAAGAAGTAGGAGGGTTGTCAAACTTGATATATGCATGACTTTACAATCCATAGTTGGTTTGCTGCATGGTTTAGTTATTATCGACATGTTTGCATGATATTTTTAATGCTCTTGGGAAAGTAGGAGTAAGGGACCATAGCTTTAAACCTAATGGGGCAGCATCGATTTACCAGCAGAGCTGCCAATACATGTTTTGATGGTGTTAATACATATAGTTTCACCATTTATCTTAAGTGAAAACATCCAGGTGTCAACCGTTGGCCTGAGCTACGGTGCACAATCTGAAAGGCCAAAAAATGCTAAATCAGAGAATCTCAAGTATTTCTTAACAACAGGATTACCTGGTTTTCACTTGTGGTTCCAGAAAAGAAAAGAAAAATAAATAGCATGAAAGAAGTTTTTCAGTAAATCCTCGAATCCTTGAACCCATAGATCTCCAGCAATCAGCAGCACAAATGGGACTCTTCCAGGCACAGATGCATGTACTGTATGAACTTGGAACATATCGCTCTCATCATGGGACCTTTATTCTGCTGACTAGTGGGGGTCCGACACCAACATTGGTTCTGTTTTGTGCACCGTATTAGGGACAAAAATTAATACACAAGTAATAACGATTCCAATATTTGTCATTTTCCCATTGAATTCAATCCAGTGTCCTTATAGTGATAGAAAAGGAATGGAGTAACATTAACATGCACACATGTACCAGCACTTTTAGGTAACTTTTCAGGATACACTGTCATGTGTGCATACAAGAGGAGTTACAGTAATTCTAGCCATTATATAACTTGTAGATGGCATTCTTCAATCGTTTTCCTCTCTGCCGGCACTGTCTCTAATTTTCAGCTGTTCCTAAGCTAGTAGGTGGAGGCTAGCTGCTATGATGTCTCCCATACACTGCAAACACAGAAGAGAAAATCCTGCTCCCGTATACCTCTATAGAATGTTTTTAAAGTATATTTGTGTCCTTTCTACTGCAATAAGAATTTTGGGTTACATGTATGAAACTTGTCACATAATCTCCAAAATCGGACCTCTAACCCCTGATGAAGCCAGTTTAGCTGGCGAAACATGTCAGGGAGGTCAGATATGATGTTTTAAATTGTGATTTCTCACCTCTGTCTACAAGTGTCACCTGCTGCAGGGGTGTCACAAGGGGGCCTTATTTGTTTTGTGTTTATGAGATTAGGGACGACTGCCCAGGTAGTAGGCTTGGGATTCCTGACTGGAGCTAGTAATTTGCTGTACATATAAGGCTCTCCTGTTAGTAGGTGGTGCTCCACCAGACTTGATAATAGAAAGGGAGTTATTCCTTCATTCAGAAGCAAAAAGGGTTAAATGATGAGGTTAGAAATCAGGTTTTTAAATAGTGTGTATAGAGGTTAAGAGTTATACATAATAAAAGTTACGTTTTAGTGTTTTACAGATAGAGAACTGATAGAGTTTAAGTTTGCCTATGGCAAAATAGTAAATATTATGTATGAAACTTGGCACAGACACGCCAGTTCTAAATCGATACAGAGGATTGTAGACTCCAACAGTATGCATTAAAGAGTGATATACACCATAATTTTGGCACATAGAGTGTTATGTGCCAAACTTTGAGCAACGTGTATGAAACTTGATGCCCCGACAATTTTTCACTTCTTTTTCTTCAGTGTAAAATGCACCTGACTATATGAAAGTGGTGAGTGTGCGCTCATAAATGGTGTTAAAGGTTAGAGACTCCTAACACATGTGCTTGGCATGTCGCGGTACTTTGGCTCATTAGTAATGCCAGACATTTTACATGGACAATATCATAGTTGTTCATAAGCCCTCCATCACCAATGTCCTTCTGACAGGCACAGCTGAAATGTTAGTCAGTGCTATAGAACTGCCCACAACCTGTACAGGGAATGTGAGCCTGAAGAGACTGTGAAGAGTAAAAGCAGCCAAAGGGGAAAACCCCTTTAAAGAAACAGTTCTTTGTGCCAGGCTGGTTATGGATATGTTTAAATTAAACAGCACACCATGTGGCAAGGGGCAGTACCGCAAAGAAAAAGTTTAGTGTTATCATAAAAGAATAATAATGCCACCTGAGCTATAAAAAGTTAATTGTTCATAACCTGGACTGCTCAGATACACTGTAATGAACTGTAGGGCTTATTTTTGGAGTAGGGCTTATATTCCGCACCTACTCCAAGAATCTAAAAAAATCAAGCTAGGGCTTATTTTTACGGTAGGGCTTATTTTTGGAAAAACACGTTAGTTACGTATCGTCACTTTGTAATTGTTTGACCAATGTTATTTATGTAACCAGCTCGAATGTACAGAGCCCTGGAACCAAGGGCGCTCTAAAATAAATAATAATAATAATAATAATAATAATAATAATAATAATAATAATAATAATGCACTTGAATGAATTATGAAAGTGCAGTGATGTGGTTGTAATAAGATTCTATATACAGAATTGTTGCATACTCCACATAGTTGTATAGTAATAGAGTGTTAGAGGTCATCTTATTTTAAGACTGCTTTATTAAATCTGACTCTGCTCTGGAGGACTACAAGTATCCAGTGCAAGAAACGAGTCCTTATAGATGCAATGCACTTTGCACAGTTGTGCATGCCATGTGCATTGGATGCTTCCTCTGATGGGACTGAGCTATAACTATCACATGGATTATAATGATTATTTCATGGATGCTGAATAAATATTACATAAACTCCACTTGCCTTGTGTGAAATACTGTACTATATATAGCACTTGTTTCCCTTACATCTACTGTATACACTGTGTGGATGTCCTATGATAAGCTCTAACTGAGCAGTACTGAATCTATCTACGGTATCTCTTATTTTCTTTCTGAAAGCTCATTGACATAAGATAATGTAACACATTATGATTTATCTCCATGACAGACTCAGTTCTGTAACATAGTATGACCCCACTGAATTGTTCTTAGGAGGGAAGCATATATGATGTATTAATACGGTTGACTCCAGTTTATATTATTAGCTGCATTGTACTAGAGACATATAATATCCTTGCCTGTCATACTATACAGTACCAAGCAAGTGTCTAAGGTGCAAAGTCATAGCTGCTACTCTAGTATCTAGTATGCGCAGCTATATTTAGCATATCATGTAAGTCTGTAACATATGTGGTCTGCAGTAGGTCTCTCTAATATGCCCCCATGTATGTGTATAGTATAAACATGTAGGCTATGTACCATATTCTGTGAATAGATTTTTATTTGTTTTCTATTTTAAAGAATTTTACGGAAGCTCCATGAGTACAATTATTGCTGTAATACAGACGATAATCTACACCCAAAACAATATGACTGCATTCAGGACTGCCCTCAAAAATGTAAAGGGGATATTCCTATCTCATCAATTAGTTGTAAACATGTAGTGAATGTCAATAAAGAACATTACCAAATACATTGCTGTTCTGATTTTGCTTCATTTCCGAGTTAGAGCAGTTCTTATCTCCTATTTGTTTACAGAAGGTTTTTTAGGCTACCTACCACCTCTCTCTGCTCTAGATCCCTGAACAGGATGGTGATGTCACTCCCTGCTGTGTCTTATCAGCAGAAAAGGACCTTGTTTATCTTCGTAACTAACAAACTTTAACCCTTTAGAGCTCTGTAGCCTTCTGCCCTGCTATTTAGATCCTCCATTACCAATGTCCCTCTAACAGGCTCAGCTAGGAATAGCAGAGCTGAAATTTTAGTCAATCCTGTAGACCCGTCCACAGCCTGAACAGGAAGTGGAAGCTTGAAGCTGGTTGCAAAGAGCAGGCTCTGTGAAACAGACAGATGAAAAAAAACTTTAAAAATATAGTCAAGCCATCTGGAGCCCTATTACCAGCTCCTATGTTGCACCATATCACAATCCCTGAAATACTTAGTGACCCACACTGACCAGATAATGAATCTGTGGGAGGCAGGTGTGAAGGGAGAGAAACCTGTTAATCATTATTTGATCCAGACCTCCGCAGCAGCACTGCAAGTAATGTCCTATTGATGGCTTTGGCTGCATTAACTAACTCTTTACCTTGGTGGTTGGAAACACATCAGGCATAGGTGGTTTTCACCTCAGATCCCATACAAACAGCATGAATGCACAAACAATGCGCTGCCTTGTATATCTCCCGTATCCGCTCATTCCTTAACTTCGAAAGCACAAAAATGCTGGTCCATGCCCTCATCATCCCATGCCTAGACTATTGCAACATCCTTCTCTGTAGCACTCTCGCACCCCTCCAATCCATCCTTAACTCTGCTGCCCGTCTGATTCACCTCTCTCCTCGATACTCCTCTGCCTCTCCCCTCTGCCAATCTCTTCACTGGCTTCCCATTGTCCACCGAATCCAGTTCAAGTTAGTAACTTTGACCTACAAGGCTCTACATAAATATTCTCCCCCATACATATCTGCCTTAATCTCCAGATATCTCCCCTCACGCAATCTCCGCTCCTCACAGGACCTTCTTCTATGCTCTCCCCGTGTCAACTCCTCACATAACCGTCTCCAAGACTTCTCCCGTGCTTCCCCCATACTCTGGAACTCACTACCCCAACACCTCAGACTCTCCCCCACTCTCACCAGCCTCAAAAGCAACCTGAAAACCCATCTCTTCAGGATTGCCTATAACCAACAATAACCCCACCACCAGTACACCGGCCCACAACCATGTCTGCCCCTCACCTTCTGTCTCCTGCCACCTTCCTTTTAGAGTGTAAGCCCTCATGGGCAGGGACCTCTCTCCTTCTGTAACAGTTGTTAGTTATTAATTTGTCACCTTTGTACTTGTTTGACCTATATTATGTATGAAACCTGAATGTACAGCGCTCTGGAACCAAGAGCGCTCAAAAATAAATAATAATAATAATAATAATAACAAGAGGTGAGGTTTGATATAAACTGCAATGTCTTAATAGGGTTTTCTAGGAGTATACATTGATACTGGTAGTCCCAGAATATGGACCCCAACTGACAAACTGCATGTTGATGACTTAAGTGGAATCCAATATATATATATATGCCTAATGCTTTTAAGAGTGTAAGGTACAATATATAATTTATATGCCTTCAATGTATTGTGGTTGGACAATTTAATGCATACAGTAGACTGCAAAGTAAAATATAGAGTGCACTGCATAGCTGCAGTGTATTTAGGTTTATTGCTACCTGAATATACTACATTATACACAACTAGATTGACTGCTACTTGCATACTATCTGCATGATCAGCTGAGTTTGTACTCTATAACAAACAAATTACATGACTACACTGTGTTAAATTTGCACAGTACAATATATACAGTAATCAGGGCTGTCCAAACAGCATTATGGACATATTAGTGCATTGGGCCCCACCCAAATACATGACATCACACCGAGTTATGCCTCTATCCACACTAAAAACATGACACCACATGAGGCCATGCTCCTAACCACCCCTGAGTACATCCATATTATCACACCATCTATGTTGGGATACTGTCTATGTTGACATCTTGCAGACAACCTACAGCCTACAAGACTAAGGGCCAAATGTATGAAAACTGTTTAGGTCTAAAACTCACATTTTTGCCCCCAGGTTACTATGGTTAAAAAAGTGAGTTTTAGACCTAAACAGATTTCATGCATGTGGCCCTAATTGGCAGAGCAGGGAGCTCCACCATAGTTGTTAACTGTTTTTATGTCCTGAGAACGCACAAACTGCTAAATAAGCAGTGTCAACCCAAGGATTCATGACATGTACCCTAAATACTTTGGACATACATTTACCAACTAAGGCCCCAATGCTTGTGGGGCACCCAGGCAGTTACCTAGTGCGCCTAATGGATAAGATGTCTCTGACAGTAACACAGTACAGTGCTAGACTATATTGCATCTAGTCAGTTGGCTGGTATATATACATAATCACCTTACATTGCATTACAGCTATAGTACAATATATAGGAGGCTACAATCTATGATGTATCAACTGAATTACCATACTGTATCATAGTTGGATTGTACAATATACAGTAAAGTGCATGGCAGAGTTGCATTTGGACTCATTAATAGTAAATAAACTGCATGACTTCATTGTTTTGGATTGAAACTGGATTGTACAATACAGTTGTAGCAGAGTTTAACTTGGCAGTGATATCAGTGCTTTCTTTGATATCTGTCATAAGATTACAAATAAAGCCATTTAAAAGCATTGAAAAAGTTGAGATCAATATCTGTGCTATGATATCATGATGTGTTATCTGTCAAGTTAATCTTTACAACACCTGTATTTATATACAATATTCTGCATGGCTGCATTGAGATAAGATTGTACTTTTTTAATTAAAAAATAAACTTTATTGAATACTGTATACAATATAGAAGTGTTTCATATAGGAATAATATATAGCATTGGAATAGCATAGCAAAGAGAACATATGCTCACATGAAATAAACATAGAATTGCATAGAAAACTGTATTGCGTGAGACATGTTCACCCAAAATTCACATCTAAATAAGAGATCATACTATTCCGTAAGAGGTCAAATCAAACAAAGGAAAAACAAGTAACAAGGAAATGTTGCAGATTGTACAATTTACACAATATTCTGCATGATTGCATTTGTGTACAACTTGTATGACTGCATTCCCTTGAATTGAGATTGGATTGTACAATATATAGAATAATCTGCATGACTACACTGCATTGAGATTGCATTGTATAATATATACAGTAATCTGCATGACTGCGTTGCATTGAAATTGGATTGCATAATACATACAATTATCTGTTTGACTGCATTACATTCAGATTAAATTATATAATATATACATAATGCATTGCATTGGATTTTATAATACATAAAATAATCTGCATGGCTGCATTGCCTTGAAATTGGATTGAATAACACATGTAATAATCTGCATTACTGTATTGCTTTGGGATTGGGTTGTATCGCAAATCCAATAATCTACATGACTGCATTGCATTGAGGTTGCATTATATAGTATGCAAAGAAATGTGCATGACTGCATTGAGGTTGAAATCTATAACAATCTGCATGACTGCATTGCATTGAGGTTTCATTATATAGTATGTAAAGTAATGTGCATGACTGCATTGAGTTTGGAATCTATAACAATCTGCATGACTGCATTGAATTAAAGATGCATGGTCTATTTTTACATTAAAGATCTTGACTGCAATCTGTTTAGGATGATTGATAGTAAATAAGATATATGTGCTGACAACTCTGCATTGAAGTTTGGATAGTATGTAAATTTCGTTAAGAAAAAAGTGTTGCTAAAATATGTTTGCATTTCAATTCAATTTCAATGCTTGACTGCGCTGTATAGAGGTGGTGGAGGTAACAGTTTGTAATCTCCAGAGCTGCACTCTCTGAACACTGATAGTATACCCTGACTATGCTGCACTGTAGTGGAATGCAATATGTAATGTGCAAGTGCACAAAGCATTTTTGAGATATTGTAATGATACTGGATACAAGAGTATGTATATGAAAGGAAAATGTATGGTGGTACTAATTTGTGAATGAATGCTTTGTAAAGGTTGGATTATCACGCCCAGTGGTGCTTAATTTTGTATATGTATTTTTTTTTCTATTATTGTTAAAATAATAACTATTCTACTGCTTCAAAGTAGAGCTGGATACTAAATGAACTGCACTGGATGCTAAGTAAACTACATAACTTTACATATATAAATGCTTTGTATTAAGGTTTCATCCAAGAGCAATTGCATGGCTGCGTTGGAATAAAACAGAATATTATTAAACTGCATGTATTTCCAAATTTAGGATGGATTATAGATAATATAATCTGCATGACTGCTTGAATTGAGGTTGGATTATAGATGATATAATCTGCATGACTGTTTAAATTGAGGATGGATTACACATAATATAATCTGCATGATTGCTTGAATTGAGGTTGGATTATAGATGATATAATCTGCATGACTGATTGAATTGAGGTTGGATTATATATTATATAATCTGCATGACTGCTTGAATTGAGGTTGGATTATAGATGATATAATCTGCATGACTGCTTAAATTGAGGTTGGATTATAGATGATATAATCTGCATGACTGCTTGAATTGAGGTTGAATTATACATAATATAATCTTATTAAACTGCATGTATTTCCAAATTGAGGATGGATTATAGATTATATAATCTGCATGACTGCTTGAATTGAGGTTGGATTATAGATGATATAATCTGCATGACTGCTTGAATTGAGGTTGAATTATACATAATATAATTTTTTAAACTGCATGTATTTCCAAATTGAGGATGGATTATAGATAATATAATCTGAATGACTGCTTGAATTATACATAATATAATCTGCATGATTGCTTGAATTGAGGTTGGATTATAGATTATATAATCTGCATGACTGCTTGAATTGTGGTTGGATTATAGATGATATAATCTGCATGACTGCGAGTTTGGAGTATAGACAATATAAGGTGCGGGGCTAAATGAATGAGGGGGGGGGTGTAGATAATTTAACCTGCATGACTGCCTGAATTTAGGTGGGATTATATGAAAAATCATGGACTGAAATGTGTGAACTTGATGCCAGCACCCCAGGTCTAAATAGCTTTAGAGAAGTGTAGAATGTGCCAGTTGGTATGAACCTGTCATACTGCAGTTCATACATCATTTTGCGCATCGTAGGTGGATCGAAGGAGGATAATGTTGGCGCAAAGCCTAAATGTGCTGCATTATTAGCAAAATGGTTGGTGTGCTAGAAAAGGCTGTACAGAATTCCTGAAAACTCGGGCTATGCTAACTAATCTTAATCATTAAACTATATAACAATAAGATAAAATACATATAAAATTATGTAATATAAAAAATCGAATAATATAATATAAAATTAATATTACATTATACTATAAAATTAATAATTTAAATAATATAAAATTAGTAATAGCATGACAAACGTTAAAGCCATTAGAATAGCATGTCAGTGAATAGAAACTATGGTAGTGATCTTGCTTGGAGAACCACAGGTCGCAGTCCTGTGATGTACCAGCTATTGCCGTATGTAGAATAAAGACTGACAGCAGCAAAATTAATTTTCAACACTGATCGCCATCTGATAAAAATGTGTTTCATTTAATGTAAGAAAAACAAAAATGTTAAAAAATTAGTAAGAAATTTACTATTAACATAATTAATTTTCTAAGAATCTTTTTAGAATTGCCCTAGTCTCTATATAGAACAGAAGGAACAGTTAGAATACAAATGTTACAGTTCTTAACTATGATTGACAGTAGTAGATACTTATCTCTTGCAACATTCTAACCATAAATTGAGATTAACACAGAGAGAACATTGTGACATAGTAGAAAGAGAAAAATATAAGGCTATGTCCAGACAGCACACAAATACGGTTGGATTTTCGGTGGTTTTAGTATTTTGAAACCTCTGAAAATCTGACGGAATAACAAGCACGTAGACTTTAATACAAAAAAACATCTATAGTCTACATAGGTTGTTTTTTTCTGCTCATTTTCTGGCAGCGGTGGTTTTATGAACATGTAAAAACCGATGGCGTTCAGCAGAAATTTCTACAGAAGTATATGTAAACTGATCAGCGGGTTTTGGGCATCTTTTGTCACGTATTTTGGCAGCATTTACGCTGAAAAACTGCCTAGTTTAAAATGCATACATTACTACACTGACTGAAAACAGTTCAAAAACTGTCCAGAAAGCTTTGCCAAAAGAGTGACAAAAACTAAAACTTAAAAAAAAAAAAGTTTTTTCAGCATTTTTTACAACAACTTCACGAAAAACTCAATTTTATGAACAGTTTTAGGATTTGGTTTTCACTGAGTGTATGTCCTATGCTGTGCGGCCTTAGCCTAACAGTATGATTGATATTTAGGAGCTTCTGTCCTTATTAATAAAATTTTGTTCAGAGTTTTATATATTTTTTTATATAATTAAATTTTTTTTTTCTATACTTTTATATTGTACGTTAATTTTCGTTCATCAGCATGTAGGTCAGTGGTTCCGCTTTTATTCTACAGACGGCAATAGCCAGCACACGACAGGTCTTGCTGAAACTAGTGGTGCACCATACAAGATCACTTCAATAGTTTCTATTCACTGACATGCCATTTTTACACTTTTTCACTGATTATACTATGCTAACTCCATAAACATCTTATTGAGAACATGATGCTGTATTGGTTTAGTTAATTTATATTATTTAATATTAATTTTAGATTAATTTATAAAAATGGTATAGGAGATAATTTCATATTTTTGAGATATTATATAATTTAATATTAATTTTACATTATATAATTTAATATTTATTTAATATTATTTCATTTTGTAGTTTGATAATTATCCTAAATTAGTTTTTGTTATTTTAGTGGTATTAGTTGAGAAATCATTTATATTTTTTGCCCTAATGTCAATTCTAGATCGTGTACAACAACTTTGGCCTCATTCAGAGCACTTTTAACTTGGCATGGCTTGTACTGATGATGTTACACCTACTTTGGCATTAAACATTCATGAATGTGTCTAATCCTATGAATCTGGTATGACACGACCCTGCATCTTTGGCGCATTCAAAAGTGTCGGGTCTGGCACAAAATCCCAAAAAGTTTGGAGTACGACACTTCATACATCTAGAACTGGGCTACAACAGTTATTTTGGTGCAAGATACGTAGGAAACGGGTACAGCCCAGTTCATAAATGTCACCCATAATCTGCATAACAGACAAAATTGAGGTTGGATTGTAAATAATATAATCTGCATGACAGACTGAATCGAGGTTGGATTGTAAATAATTTAATCTGCATGACAGACTGAATCGAGGTTGGATTGTAAATAATTTAATCTGCATGACTGCTTGAATTGAGGTGGGATCATAAATTATATGATCTGCATGATTGCCTGAATTGAGGTTGGAATGTAAATAATATAATCTGCATGACTGCTTAAATTGAGGTTGGATTGTAAATAATATAATCTGCATGACTGGCTGAATTGAGGTTGGATTGTAAAAACTAATATAATCTGCATGACTGCTTCAATTGAGTTGAATTGTAGATAATACACTGCAATTCTCATGACTGCTCGAATTAAAGTTGGATTGTAGATAATACAATTGGCATGACAACCAGGATTGCCAACCTGAATATTATTCTTTCTGGAAAATTTATTAAAAAATCATTGACAGCCAACATTTTTATAGACAAATTAGAAAATCATTATGAATGATAAAGATTATAAGTAATGGATGTCTATGGCTCAATATACTGATATGAACTCATTAGCAGCATTTACTGTGAACTGTAAAATGATGATAATTACATTTACAATGACCTGCTCAAGTACCAGGAGTCTCACAAATATTTGATAACTACATGAATGGAGTTGGACTGTAGATAATATAATCTGCATGGCTGCATAAATTGAGTTGGACTGTAGATATGTGATATAATCTGCACGACTGCATGAATCGAGTTGGATTGCAGATAATATAATCTGCATGACTGCATAGGTTAAGTTGGACTGTAGATATGTGATATAATCTGCACAACTGCATGAATCGAGTTGGATTGCAGATAGTATAATCTGCATGACTGCATAAATTGAGTTGGATTGTAGATATGTGATATAATCTGCATGACTGCATGAATCGAGTTGGATTGCAGATAATATAATCTGCACGACTGCATGAATTGAGTTGGATTGTAGAGAATGCAATCTGCTTGGCTGCTTGATCTAAAGTTGGATTGCAAATATACTCTTCTTGACTGCTTGAACTGAGAATGAATTGCAAAAAAATATACCTGTAATCTGCATGACTTCTTGAATTGAAGTCTGATTGTGCTTAATAAAATCTATAGAATTACTCAAACTGAAGTTGAATTGTAGATACTGTAATACAATCTACAAAAATGCTTGAATTGAGATTGAATTGTAGTTAATATGTGCATGACTGCTTGAGTTGAAACTGGACTGTAAATAATATAATCTGCATGCCTGCTTGAATTAAAATTGGACTGTGAATAATATAATCTGCTTGGCTGTTTGAACTGAAGTTGGATTACAGATAAAATACAGATGTCACAAACTTTACTTTATCATTTAATTTGTCACATATCGTGATGCAAAAAACTTTAAAATTGACATTCACCTCATCATGTGTCACTGAAAATATGAATTTAAGGTTTGCTACGCTAGTCTGTTTAGTTTGAGGTTGGATTGCTCATAATATAATCTGCATGACTGCTTGAAATTAAATTGGAGGCTAAAATAAAAATCTGCATGACTGCTTGATCTAAGATTGGACTGTACATAATATGGCAGTTAAACTAAATTGGATTGTAGATAATATGATCTGCATCACTACATGAGTTTGGATTTAAATACATAATATACCTTGCTTCACTGCCTGAATTGAGGTTGGATTGTGAATAATTTACTATAGGATGCATGACTGCTTGAACTAAGGTGGTATTGTAGATAATACTGTATAATCTGCATGACTACTGAAGTTACATAGATTGCAAGGTTGAAAAAAGACAGACGTCCATCCAGTTCAGCCTATTGCTGTAGTGCTGATCCAGAGGAAGGCAAAAACCCCCAAGAGGTAGAAGCCAATTGTCCTCATTTTAAGGAAAAATTCCTTCCTGACTCCAATCTAGCAATCAGAACAAATCCCTGGATCAACAACCCCCCTCCAGAGTCCTAGTCACTATAACTGGACATATTATTGCACTCTAGAAATGCATCCAGATCCTTTTTCAACTCTGTTAGTGAATTCACCATGACAAGTTCCTCTGTCAGAGTTCCACAGTTTCCCTGCTCTTACAGTAAAGATTCTCCTTCCATGTTTATGTAGAAACTTTCTCTTCTCTTGTTGTAGAGGATGCCCCTTTGTTATGGATACATTCATGGAAATAAATAGATCCTGGGAGAGATCTCTATATTGACCTTTAATATATTTAAACATATTAATTATTTCCCCCCGAAGCCATCTTTTCTCTAAACTAAATAACCCTGATCTTGCTAATCTTTCTGGGTATTGTAGACCAACCAGTCCTTTTATTATTTTTGTTGCCCGCCTTTTACCTGTTCAAGCTCTACAATGTCTTTCTTGTGAACTGGTGCCCAAAACTGTACACAATATTCCATGTGTGGTCTAATAAATGACTTGTATAATGGGGGAATAATGTTCTCATCATGTGCATCTATGCCCCTTTTAATGCACCCTTGATCCTGTTTGCCTTGGCAGCTGCTGCCGGACACTGGCTGCTACAATAAAGTTTACTGTCCACCAGGATTCCCAAGTCCTTCTCCATGTCACTTTTTCCCAATGTTTTTCCGTTTAACAAGTATTCATGGAATGGATTTTTCCCTCCCCATGTGCATAATCTTGCATTTATCTGTGTTACCTCACCTGCCAAATCTCTGTCCAGGCTTCCAATTTATCCATATCCCTTTGTAATAAAACATTGTCCTCTATTGTGTTGATTACTTATAGAGTTTAGTGTCATCTGCAAATATTGATATTCTACTGTGCAATCCATGTGTCAGATCATTAATGAATATATTAAATAGGATAGGGCCAAATACTGACCTCTGTGGTACCTCACCAGTAACAGGGTTCCAGTCTGAGTATGTAGCATTAATCACCACCCTTTGTTTTCTGTCACTGAGCCAGTTGTTTACCCACTTGCAAACATTTTCCCCCAGTCCAAGCATTCTCATTTTACTTACCAAATCTTTTTGTGGCACAGTATCAAATGCTTTAGAAAAATCTAGATGTATGGCATCCAGTGCCTCACTCAGATCAAGCCTAGAACTAACCTCCCAGTAGAAGCTGATGTACTCAGTCTGAGAGGATCGATCCTACATAATTTCATGCTGGAACGGGGTTATACATTTATTTTCAGTGATATACTCTAGTATATAGTATAAATTGGATCTTAAATTATATAATCTACATGACTATTTCAGTTGAGGTTGGATTGTAGACAATATATTCCAGTGGCTCAGTGGTTAGCACTGTTACCTTACAGCACTTAGTTCAATTCCCACCAAAGACAACATCTGCTAGGAGCTTCAATGTTCTCCCTGTGTTTGGGTGGGTTTCCTCTTGGTATCTTGGTTTACCCCACACTCCAAAACATACAAATAGGTTAATTTGCAGTTTAGACTGTGAACTCCATTGGGTACAGGGAGCAATGTGGATGATGATAGTGTATGTACAGAGCTGTGGAATATAATGGTGAAATTATAAATGAATAAAATAAATAAAATAGTCTGGATGGCTGCATGAAAAGAACTGAAATTAGATAATATAATCTGCCTGAATTCTTGATCTAAAATTGGATTGTAGCTCATATAATCTGCATTTCACTTGAATTGAGTTGCATTGTAAATAACCTAATCTGCATGCATATAGGAGTAGGCCAGACTGTAGAATATATAACCTACTTTATTTCTTTTTAGGCTTTGTAACCTGTTCATATCTTGTATGAATGCATATTAAGGTTTGATACTATAAAATTAGAGTTAAATTGCATAAAACCTATCTATAATCTGCATGACTGCTTTGTTTTAAAGTTGGATTGTACAGTATATACTCTATTGGAATTTATTGCAGTTAGCGCACATGCATTATAACCCATGTAAATGTATTACATTAAGATTTAATACAATATAACCTATGTGACTGCATTGTACTGAATTTGAATGATATGTAATATAATGTTTGTGACCACCTTGCAGGTTGCATTCACTATAATATTTATGAATGTATTATATAGAAATGTAATATTATGCAATTTATTTTTTATTTCGGTTGTATTGTAGAGTATATTATCTGCATGATTTTAATGTATAATACCTCAAGTGCATGCATTATTCTGACATTTAATACCATATAATCTGCCTTACTGTATTGCATGATGGTAGAATAGACTATCTGCAACCTTGCCTTGTATTTTGATAGGATGCTATCTAAACGGCATGACATTGCTGTCTGTAGGTTGCATGTATTATCTCGTGGGAATGCAATATATTGAGGGTTAATGCTAGTTTGCACCACTGAACTGTAATGAGATTAAATGGTAGAATATATAATCTACAGTTCTGCTCTAGATGTCTTCTAAAGTGCATGACCATATTGATCAATGACCTGTATGAATGGATTATTTTAAAGTTTAATGTATTATAATCTGCATGGTTGGATTGTGCTGGGGTGAGCTATAGAATGGTTGATCATCTGCTTGTCTTATACTTACATTGGATTCTATGCAAACTGCATGACCCATGTATATGTACTATAGGTGGCATGCATTATAACCTGCTTGAATGCAGACAGAAAAGTTATGTCATATAATCTGCATGACTGCAATTAAAGGAAACGGAATGATTCGCATGCGTGCATCACACTAAGGTTGGATGGTAGGATGGATAATATACACCTTTGTCTTGTATTTAGATTGGATGTTATCTAAACTATATGACTTTATTGCATGTAATGTAGGTGGCATGCATGTATGACCTGTATGAATGCAGACAAAAGAGTTATATAATTTAATCTGCATGACCACAATAAATTTGGGTGGTAGGAGCTTTTTTTCAGTAAGGGTATGTTCACATGATGTACCGTGGCGTGTACAGTACCCGCTGCAGTACATTGTGTGTTTCGGGAGCTCGCGCTAATACACACGTACTCACGCGGTGCAGGGGGGGGGGGTTGGCACCCACACGGCCCCATAGACATGCATTACTCGCGGCGCGTATTCGCCGCAAATAATTGACATGTCACTTATTTCCCCGCACGTACAATACGATCATATTGTACAAGTGGGGAAAGGAGGCGTAATCAACAGTTCTCTTTGAAAGCTATGGATTACCGAAATTATGGGGCGCATTTCCCCGCGTGTTAAGCGCAGTACGCCACGAAATATGCGGTGAAATGCGCCCCAAAATAAGCCGTGTGAACATAGCCTAAGAGAAAAGCTCACCTGCTAACATGATTAGGGACACACGGAAAACATGTGTGAACCACCCACAGGAGATATCCAAGTAAAAACGAAGGAAGGAAATCCAGTCTCCCTTGTAAAACACAAAACAGGAGCTCACGTGTTTCAGGCTATCTGAAGCAATGCTATGAGTGAGGGCTACAGACAGCCTGAAACGCGTCAGTTCCTGTTTTTTGTTCTGTGTTTTGTCTTGTTGGATTTTTGTACACTTTCCTAATAACGTTTCTAAATATTTTACAAGGGACGCTGGATTTCCTTCCTTCCTTTTTACTCGAAAACCTTGATTTGTACTTACATTGGATGCTATGTAAACTGCATGAATGCATTTTGCATGCATTGTAATTTATATGAATGCAGAGGGAAAATTATATGTATTGAGACTGCATCAGATTTAGGTTGGGTGGGGGATGGAAAAATCTCCCCCCCTTATCTTTTACTTGGATGCTATGTAAACTGCAAGAATACATTATTTGTACTGCAGGTTGCATGCATTCTAATCTACCTGAATACAGATGGAAATATTATATCATATAATCTGCATGACTAAATTGAAATGAAATGGAATGCTGTATGATATGCATGAGTGCATCAGACTGAGGTTGGGTGGTAGCATGGATAATCTGCAACCTTGTCTTGTACTGAGGTTGGATGCTGTGTAAACTGCATGACCACATTTTATTTACTCTTGGTTGCATACATTATAACCTGCATGAATTCAGACAGAAGGGTTATATCAATGCATGTCCGAATGAAAAAAAAACTGAATGCTTGCGTACGATCGACGGGGTTGGGTGGTAGATGGAAAAATTCTGAAAACCTTGTTTTATGAGGTTGGATGCTGTGTAAACTGCAATGTAGTAGTGCTTTTCTAACTTGTGAATTTAACGGAATTTTTTTTCCAATAATCTGCTGACTGCATTGAACATGTAGTTTGCTGATTTCATTAGATCGAGATTTGACGGTAGGAGGGAAAAATTGCAAACTGTTTGTTGACAGGGGGAAAAATAAAAGCTTTTAAATTTTTCATAAAGGTTGCTGCTTATATCCTGCATAAATTCAGACTGAGGTGTGTATTTGTCTTTTCAAGGGTTTTCTTGATTTAGGTTTGTTGTAGTTATGTAATCTATTTTAAAAATTTTATAATTTAAAAGGGGTGGCGGGGTTTTGTATGATTTTATTGAAATTGTTTATTACTTAAATGTTATTTGTTTTTTTATTCTGTTGAAATAAATAAATAATATCTAAACTTTACTTGTATGGTGGTTGGATATTACTGATATATGGATTGTATCTAAAATTTATTTCAATTAAATAGGGGGCAGGGGTTTTTCTCTGTAGAGGTTAATAATGTTTGTTAGTAAATGGCCCAAATGTTTTTTAGCTTTTGCAATAGCATCCCATTACTACTTTGTGACTTTGTTGGAATGAATGAATGGATGAATGAATGAATTGGAATGCTGCATGGCGAATTTATATCTATGTATTGTAATGATAAAGGTTTTGAAAAACTTTATTTATATTGTAGTCCTATAATTAATTTTTTTTGGGCCCTAAATAGAAAAAAATTTTTATACTCTACTACCCCCAAAAATAATTATAATGCAAAAAGGGAAAAAAGGTTTTCTTCAGTTCCCCCCTTGCATTATTTTGGGTTTTGCAGGGAAAAGGGGAAACCCCAAGGCCTGTTTCCCAAGATTTAAATGCAAAAATGTAGAAGAACAGCAATTCTTTTTGAAATGAGTAGAAAAAAATTGCAGTTTATTTTTTATAAAAAGATAAAAAACCCGTTAGGCAAACGACTCTTGGTGCACAAAAAGTTCTAGCATTTAGGATGAATACTGCCTTACTCTTACCCCCCTAAAACACATAGACTGGTTTTTCACCAAGTGTGTTTTCTAAAAGGTTTTTTTCTTTTTTTACAAAATAAAGTGCAAGTTTTTTTCTAAATATTTCACAAAGAAGTTTGGATTCTTCAACATTTTGATCAATTTTAAAAATTTTAAAAAATTCATTGTGATGGAAAAATGTTGTTGTAATTGCAAAATGAAACCCTAATACACTGAAATCGTTCAATATACTATGGTACTTCATACACCGGTAACAACATATGGAGATTTTATTCCTTGATGCTAAATCTACAAAATTGAATATGCTATATACTTTATGTGGATTTTTTTAGAATTTATATATACTGGTTTTTTAAATTTTATTAATAATGGTGTCGTGTTATATAATATATTTTGTTTTTATATATAGTATAATATATATAATTAAATATATATAATATATATTATATTTTATTATATATATATATATATATATATATATTGACTGTCTTGGCGGATAGGGCACATCCTGGGTTTTGAGGCATGGCAGTTTTTTTAAATAGAAATTCATAAGAAATATTCTAGCAATTTTCTCATTTATTTCTTCCCTCAAAATCATTGTTTTCCTTTGGCTTTTCACACAGAAAAAAATCAATTTGTGGGGCGCAAGTAGTCTCGAAGTTTGCCCAAACCCTGCAAGATGCCCCTGTTGTATATGTTAGTAAGCACTAGGTTTAAATTTGTAAGAAATGTTGAAATTAAAATTGGTTAAGTCCGTTTTGGTTCGCTGGAAATTTGTAGATGAAAATCCTCTGTTCCCCCCCCCATACAGTAGGAACTTAGAGACAATCTGGGGTTTCTCCTAACAAGTAGTCTCCAATCAGTTGATTTCCAACTGTTTCCAAAAAATAAAGTACCTCACAAAGTGCCCCGATAGCAAACAACTGCAAGGACCTGCTGGGAGTTTTTGGTTTACCGGTAGACAGTTTAAAAAACATTGCCCAGTAGTAAATGTTCTGGTAAATTTTTGGATTAATAGAAAGAGCCCCCAAAGGGTTAAAGCTTTCACTTTTTTTAAAATGGACTTGTGGTGACCCTTAAATTACCCATTGTAAGTTACAATATGTTTTGAGCTCCTGGATTGTATTACAAAGAATGATCTCATCTAATTCATGTATCTCTGAAAGAAAAAGCTTCAGATTGTTACCAGATCTTCAAAGGTTAATTTCATTTGTCATTTAAAATGATTACAATGAAAATAATCTACATGAAAAAATGACCATTACAGATCACTGCCAAATTCCCATTTAAATTAATATCTTTAGAACCACAGGTTTCTCTTGAGTAATGACCACTGTGCTCACTGACCAGTAAACTTAATTAAGCCTTAGCATGAAAAATATGGAGGGCTGAAAAATACACCGATTAAATATGTGGCGTTGTCCTCTTTCTGTAAAGACCATTACAGATTATTGAGATGTTTATTTTATGGTGGTAGTAATTACACAGGAATTGCTTTAGCTTT
Source organism: Phyllomedusa bahiana (assembly GCA_025379985.1). Taxonomy (NCBI): domain Eukaryota; kingdom Metazoa; phylum Chordata; class Amphibia; order Anura; family Hylidae; genus Phyllomedusa; species Phyllomedusa bahiana. The sequence continues at coordinate 77,777 of JAODAL010012530.1, forward strand.
TAATAATAATCATAATTTTAATTTATTTAATCAACCGGCCTTTTCTCTGCCACTAAACCTATCTTTCTCCTTCAATAATTCAACTATCAGACCTATCATTCACCCATCAAACCTATCACTCACCCACCAAAGTTATCATTTACCCATCAGACTTATAATTCAACTACTAGACCTATCCTTCACCTACAATCCCTATAATTCAACTACCAGATGTATCTTTAAGTGATCAAACCTATAATCCATCAACCTGATCTATCATATATTCACCAGACCTATCCTTCACAAAAGACCAAGGACTCCATGTATGAAAACTGTCTAGGTCTAAAACTGTCTTTGCTGCCCATAGCAACCAAGCAGAGCGCCCCTTTCATTTTTCTAGAGCACTATATGAAATTAAAGGGGTGCTCTGATTGGTTGCTATGGGCAACAAAGTGAGTTTTAGATCTAGACAGTTTTCATACATGTGGCCCCAAGGGTCTTATTTATGAAAACTGTTTAGCAGTAAGACTGTCTTTGTTGCCCATAGCAACCAATCAGAGCTCAGCTTTTTTGTTATTTTTCTAGAGCACCATATGAAATAAAAGCTGAGTCTTACTGCTAGACAGTTCTCATGCATAAGACCCAATAGTTTAACTAAAAGACCTATCCTTTATCAATTAGATCTATAAGTCTACCAACAGACCTGTCCTTCATCCACTAGACCTGTAATAAAACTACCAGATCTATCGTTCAATCACCAGACCTATCATATAACCACCAGACCTCTCCCTTCCTCAAGAGATCTATTCTTTACCCCCAAAAGACCAATAATTTAACTACAAGACTTGTCTTATACCCATCATATCTGTAATTACCCGCAAGATCTTTACTTCACCCAATTCACTTATAATTCAACTACAAGACCTACTATTCAACCACTTTCCCAACCTAATACCTACGGATGAAGCAACATTTAACTTGATGGTGATATCATGGACTTTCATGTTACCTGTTCTTATCCTTCAAGATATTCAACCACCATATCTTATATTTGTCCATCACCTGTATGTATTATATTTGTACCACCACCAGACTTATCTATTCCTATCAACAGAGTTAGCGATGGCCCAATTAAAAACATTGTGGCAGACTTCCAAATGCACTAGATTTCTGGCTTAGTTAATGCCATAGACTGATGTACATCTTTGCATCATATTTGTAAAGTACACCAAAATTTAGCAGCAACATATAGCCGTGAACTAAGTCAACTAGTAGGTGGTATAAAGTTATACAACAGTGTATAAAGTTACGCCAGATTTCTCATGCAGCCCTGTAACAAATTTGGTGTATTCTTTGACTGGTCTAACTTCACGCCAAGTGTTAGGATTATTATATTTGCCCCAGTGTACAGTATTTCAATTGCAGCTACCTTGTTAAAGGTGGTCACAAGAATAACAATAATTTAATAAAAAAATTGACAGATAAACTAAGTACAGTAGGGATAAACAATGTTTTTGTTATACTAAACATAAGAACCTTTCATAGAAGCATTGAATGGATATTCCAGAAAAGAGTCTATTAATTCGATAGACAACAACTCACGTCTGTTTGTGGTTCACTAATGATTACTTTAGGTCTATCAAAGGGATTATACTCAAAGACAACCCTTAATGACATGAAATAATAGAGGGGGTTTCTTGATCAGTTCTCTGCCACGTTGTTAGCCACAAGGTAATCTTGTCATTAGCACCAAAATACTTTAATTTCACAGGTAGAGAAAGTTTTTCTTGCCTCCTCAGTGAGTATTCATTCACATAAGTTGTAGACAGATACAGGGATAAATATAGGAACAGACTATGGATTGTTTTGTTTTTTTTCATATTTACGACTGTATTTATGCCTCTATTGATTTTTAAAGCTTTGCGTTATGCCATTGTACGTTGAGTGTTTTTTTGTATCCCTTTTTTAATTTGTATTTTTCCCATTGGAAATCCACTCATACGGATCAAATACAGACATTAATGTATGGGTATTGACTTCTATACATTAGCAATATCCACAACATAAGAACATTAGATGTAGATAGATGTAAAGTCTACGGCCATGCTATTAACTGTATTGACAAAAATTTCATGGACATTATATATTCCCATGTTAAAGAGGCCTTAAGCCTGTAAAATGCACCCATGAATGAGAATACCTCTATTAGTGTACCACAGGATAAAATCCCAATCTTGGTGTCTAGAAATTGAATATCTAATACAATTATTGTGAATATTTTGGGTTCTTTGGAGTTTTTGTTCATATCCGCACTGTTTCCTGGTCTGTGATCCAAAAATCCCAGGATATACACATTAAGCACTGAATGTATTGAACTCTGTATCCAAGATTAGTGCCAAAAGAACTTAATGGGACACCTCTAAGCCCTGGCAATGCCTTTTGTGCTACCACTTATATTTTGGGATGGATAATGATACTAACATTAAGCAACATTAACGTATCTTATTGAGTGTAAATTGGTTTGCCTTATTGAATATTGTTATTTACAGATATTTTTCTTTTATACACTTTTGAAGGGGTTACTCTACTCATAAAATATTATCCACCTATCATATTGCTTGTTATTTTCATTAAACATGTTTTTATACTAGTACTGTGCTTTGTCAGCTGATATTCCTCCAATGAACATTACCTATATTTATATTAAATGTGTTGCTTAGTCTTGACAACCCTTGACCATCTGTCTTATTAGGAAATATGAGCAATATAGAAGGACTACCCAAAGTTAGCGCTTTGTAAACAGGAGTGGAGCGGTATTGAAATGGTCACCATGTAATGCTGGTCATTATCTACTTAAAGATTATTTAGTTTTCGCTTGAACCAATTCTGTTGAAAAAGGGACTGTTTTTATGAGAATTCCTACCCGTTATTTTTTGGCCTAGACACAGAATAGAAGTGTCTAATAGATGTGAATATATGCGGATCCCACTTCTGAGAACTACACCTGTCTCAAGAACAGGGGTTCCTGTATCTGCCAGCCTCTTTTTTACAGGTGAAGCAAACTGAGAGGTGGCCATGCATACATACATAGTTTAAATAACAAAGAGACCATGCGAGCAAAAACACTTCTTTAAAAAGTCCAGTTTTTATTAGATAAAAACATTATAATTCCTCAGGAAGCAACATGCACGAAACACACGTCCGGTGCCAGATTGATTCTATTATCATGGGTTTGTGTCCTTGATTAGTTTATCCTACAATTACTTTGTGTATTGGGTACCTATGGAGGGACATACTGTCTAAGCATTGTGAGGCTTATCTCTTCAGTTTAGGGGAAAAATTCTTTCCCGACTCCAAATTCGGCAATCAGAACACATTTCTGGGTCAATAGCTTCTCTAGAAATGTAGTCACTATGGGCCCCATGTATGAAAACTGTCTAGTTATAAGACTTTCTTTGTTGCCCATAGCAACCAATCAGAGCTCCCCTTTCATTTCATATATTCTCTAAAAAAAAAATAAAGGGGGGCTCTGTTTGGGTTGCTAGGGGCAACAAAAAAGTTTACACTTAGACACTTAAGATAATAACCCGCTGTAACTTACTATATAAATGGAAATTTTAATTTTACTCCAAGTTACTTTTTATTAAATATTATTATTATTATTTTTATTATTTTTTATTATTATTTTTACCCGAATCATCATATTTTTTTCCCAATCATATAATATGACTAATCATACTGTAATGACTGTATTACACATGACTCAGGTTTCTCTATACTATGCATCATACCACCTGCTTCACTAACATTCCTGCATACTCATAATATGAACAGCAAAGCTTTGTGGACGTAATGGGGGTGGAGATAAAAGGGGGGGAGGGGGGAAGAAAACTCAAAAGACCAAAGCTTGGCTGATACATGAGGAGAGAGGATGAGGAGGGTGTTAAACATTTTCATTATCAATGTTTGGACGCTCCAAGACCAAATAGTCTCAGCAGGTCTTTAATTGGTATTGTCAACATTAGGCAAATCCAAAACAATTCATAAGGCATCCTTGATTACTCCAACAGTGTGGTCAGTGTCGCACTACAGCTCCCTGAGCCAACCAAAATAAATTATTCTGATGGCCACTAGAGAAAATTATTCTGAAAGCCCACCAGAGGAAATTATTCTTAGGGCCACCAGAGGAGTTATTTTAAGGGCCACCAAAGGAAATTATACTGAGGGCCCCCCAAAGGGGAAATTTTTCCAAAGGGCCCCCAAAGGGGGAAAATTTTTCCCGAAGGCCCCAGAGGAAATTACCAGGGCCCACCAGGGGAAAATTTTTTATTCCGAGGGTCCACCAAGGAAGTTTTTTTAAAGAGCCCCCAAAAGGAAATTTTTCCGAGGGCCCCCCAAAAGGGAAATTTTACGGGGGCCCCCAGGGGAAATTATCCAGGGCCCCCAAAAGGAAAGTATACTTAGGGCCTTCAGAGGAAATTATTCCGCGGGCCACCAAAGGAAATAATTCCAAAGGCGAGCAGAGGAAATTATTTTGAGGGCCACCAGAGGAAATTGTACTGAGAGCCTTCCAGAGGAAATTATTCTGAGGGCCACTAGAGGAAAATATTCTGAGGGCCCACCTATTTGTACAAGACATGTGCATGGCCAATTTCAAGTATTTTTATGATTGTTTCTAAAATCAGTTCCAAAGGCCTCTTTAGGGGTGCATTAATGTGTCAGAACACGGGCTCCTCTAGGACTCTGAAAGGAAAGTGGGACCTTGGACTCTGTTCTTCTACACCTCTATTTTAAACTTTGGCCACAATATTAAGAGGTAATTGGGGTGTGAAGAGTTGGTATGGAAATTTGGGGTTAGTGGGGCAAAGTCCCCCAAAGGTTGGCCCCTGGAAAAAGTAAAAAAGTACGATAGGCTTGCTCGTACAAAGTCCTGATTCATGTCTTTTCCCAAAACTTTTCAACAGTGTTTTTTTTTTTTTTAATCTTTTTTGAGTTTCAGTGATGTTCATTGACTGGATGCTGAAGAAAAGAATTATTTTGCTACAGCCACCTGCTGGTTTATCTGCATTTATCTGCTTGACTGGGTTTAAATCAGTTCCTGTAAGTGAAAGTCTGTTGCTCAGAGCAGATGTTAATGCTTAGGATTTTGTGTTGAATCTGCTTAGCATATGCAAGTCAATGTTAATAAATGCAAGCATGCACCACCCTGCCAGGTACGTTTGCATTAAAAATGTGACCTTCCTATAAGATCAGCATTGGTTCTACATATTTAATGCAACAATAGAATGTTTGTATTCAAATTGATTCTAGCACCGCACATATTTTAAAGACTTGCCAGCATTTGATAACGATTTCCAGGAGCACTTTGCTACTGGGCAGATGCATCTACATATATAACATGCAGGAGGCAGGGAACCAAACCAACAAACACAACCTCACCGGTGGGCATTATTCTAATGCAAGTCGAATGCAGAAAGCATACAAAAGCTCTGACAGAACAAGAGCCTCTGATAGGAATTTTCTAGATATCTCGGGCGACATCTATGAATTTGCCTTTGCCTTTTTTTCCGCATATTGCTGGTTCTATGGATGTATGAATAGGCATACGGTCAAACTTGGCGCAATGTGCATCTGACGACACATTTTAATGCGCAAAAGTTTGGAGCATAACACTTTCATTCATACTGTCGTATTTTACATGTATTAAATCTAATTAGGACAGGTGTGTCGGCGTCAACTTAGAAAAATGGTGCAAGCAAATTAATAGATTTCGCCCTTCCTTTTTAAACCCAGGTTGTCTGCATTGGTTGCTATGGGCAACAAAGTGAGTTTTAGACCTCAACAGTTTTCATACATCTTGCCCTAAATACTGAATCTGCCAAAATTTAACCAGAAAGTGCTGTGTAGACATGGCCTTTGGCTACGTCTACACAGCAAAAAATAAACTACCGACAGATCCTGTTTTAGAATCCGACCAGTATTTAAAAAAATTTATTTTTGTTTTTTAACCACTTTTTTTTGCACAGAGTTTGCAGTCATTTTTTCCCCTCCCACATGTTTTAAGTGTTTTGATCGGGTTTTTTGGGTTTACAATCCGACCTCGAAAATCCGCTCAGATTTTTACGAGGTCTATGGGATGATTTTTAGTTTTGGGTTTTTTTTTTGGATTCTAACTACGAAACCACAAAAAAATCCAACTGTAAACCGACATAGCAAGCTTTCCTGACTCCTTTTCGTGTTAAATACTCTGGGCAAGGAGGGGCTTCTTTCGCCATTTTTGCTCCCGGCACTTTTAGACCCTGTCCCCTTGCCCCCTTTAGCCATATCCTGCCAACTCTTCCCCCAGAGTTCACAGCACAACCTGAAAAGTGACAAAAAAAAACGACAATCTATTGTCAGAGGCCAAATAGCTATTGTGAAAACCAGAACGTTTACTTTTTCAAATTTTTTTCTCTTTAGGTAAAGAATGCATCATAATTTTTAAGAAAACATGTTTAGAATAGTTAAACTATGTATGATTTTTAGATGACAAATTCCCTGTATATACAAGCTGTAAAAACACCAAGTCAGTGTTCCAAAAATCAAACAGGGGGGGTTTAAGACAATTAATATTCTAACAATCTCCAGGACACTGGAGCTCATTCTACCAGGATGGATGTGTGAATCACCTCAGTCTCAGAGAGACAGTCTGACCCGGTGACATCTCACATGATGAGTAGCTTTCATAAAAAAATAACTATTTCCAAGACTCTTGTCTTTATGAACTTTAGCGCCATAATTCTTAAAAGAGATTCTGATAAGTGTCTCTTGTCCCCATACAAGTACATTGGCAACTAATTGTGCTTTAGAAAGGTTATCACATTGTATAAATCACTCCTGCTAAATGGACTTCGTGCATTTTGGCTATTTTTGCTAAACGCATTTTGGGTCATTCAACTCCTATTAAGTATCTATTGAAGCTCAGAAAGATTTATTCCATCTGCTCCAGACATGATATCAGAGGTTTTATCCTCCTCCTATTGTGCCTATATAATACCTAGAATATCCTTCATTAATTAATTGTAGTGTCTCAGGCTAAAGAATTGTATTGGGACTTGTTTCATCCATCATTCCTCAAAACCAAAATTATGACTGCATTGTGCCCAATAAAAATGAGACGCCTGCTATGTTGTAGCCTTGAGGAATCCTCTAAGCATCTTCCTGTGGCTCCTAATTCTGTCATCATCATCACTATTATCAAGAGATGATCATCAAGAGATCTTTGGAGAAGTCAACTCTGCTTTGTTAATTAGTTTGTTGCACATCCTTTAGGGAATGCAGGCTGCCCTTACATACGCTGGAGTCAAACAGCAGACTACATGTGTCCTGTGAAGGATACCACTGAGATGCGAGGCTGAAAAAAGCAGACTATACTCTACACTGGAGGTGACAGAAGCTCATTAATGGTCAACAAGGAATATTTTATGTTTTTATTTTTTTAGCTGAACCGGGTCCCAATGGAAGATGTTACATTTCTTTGTAAATATTTGAACAGCAAAGTCACAGGCTGCGAATCCTGCACTGTATAGAGATGTATAATCAGTACTGCAACCTAGTCATTGCCTAAGGTGGATAATGCAATACAATACTTTATGGATCCCTCTAACTTTGATTGTCTTATAAGATGAAAAAATTACCATATCAGACTATCAGCACTGTCAGTCTTACCCAGTCCCTGAGGCACGAGGCACTTTAGAGGCTTAAAGTGCATCAAAAGAGTCTTGGGGTATCATGTAAGCTCTGTGCTGGAAATTGGGTAAAATGGCATCAGTTTGGCCACTGAAGGAAAATAATATGTACAGGTCTTCTTGACATGACCAATATCACTGTAATGCCTATTTCCCAAATGTCCTGTTAGGGCACATAGACACATAGAAATCACACAGGTAAGTTCCAGTTAACTTGACTACTCCCAGTAGGGGGGTGAAGTAGTAATTGTATTTGAGGATTTAGTACAACCATCTGTTATATTACTAGTTATTTGGCGGAGTTTGTACATGTTTTCTAGCGTACACAAGCCATAATTCTTTGAAAGAATCAAACTTGTGCAGAAATTTGTGACTGAGTTTTTCGAACAACCTTAGTTGAAGTGGTGGGCCTGCAGTAGCCAGAAATTGGTATAAATTACTGCAGTTGCCATTGATGTGATAAAGGCAATTATGTGGCATGAGCATCTTAATAAATTTGTTGCATCTTTCTCCAGCAGTTGTATGTTTTAGAGTTGAGTATGAAATGCCAATCCAAGTAAGTCCTCCTATAACCTTTTCTAAGGACCATGAAGTGTAATGTAGTAGCAAAATATGCATAATTCACCAAGATCCTTAGCTGCTGTCATCTTTAATTTTTACTTTTAGTGGACAAAAATCAGACCAAGTTATACAGTATAATGGTCACACAGTAGCTTAGTGCTTTGCAAAAGAGCTCTGATGACACTCCTTTTATGTAGGCCGAGTATTGTTGAAAATGTGCGCAAAATAATGTTACAACAGGTTATTTGGGACTCAATAAAGTGGGCTTTACACAGGCTTATGGCTCCTGTGTGGGGAAGGAACGTTGATGAAATTGGTAACCTCTCAATTTCCACGACCCTACGTTAGCATCATATTTCCCATGATGATCTTCTACTTAGGGCGACATGTATGAAATAATAATTATAATAATAATAATAATAATAATCTTTATTTATATAGCGCCAACATATTCCGCAGCACTTTACAATTTGGAGGGTGTCGGTACAGACAAAAGAAATACATTGCACAATGAAAAGCTACTTACAGATGAGACACAAGGTGAGAGGGCCCTGCCGCAAGAGCTTGCAATCTATTTGGGTGTACGGAGAGACAAAGGGGTAAGACATGCTAGATTTACAATGGTCCAGCCATGTGACATAAATATGGGGTTGTTTTATGTAGAATTCGGATGAACCTGCCACCCAAACAGTACTCAAATATACAGTTAAGTGCCAAAAAGAGATGAGTGCGCAAAGGGAGTTTTGGGGGAGGGGGGTGTTAGCATTAGGGATTCTGGTAGGGCTAAGTGAGAAGATGTATTCTCAGGGCCCTTTTAAAGCTATGAAGTTCTGAGTGAGCCTGATCGCCCCGGTAGCAGGGTTCCAGAGAACTGGGGGCCGCACGGTGAAGTCTTGAGACGGCATGGGAGGTTCAGATGATTGATGAGTGAAACCCTGAAAATCATCAGCAGAGCGAAAAGCGGGTAGGGTGGTAACCAGAGATGAGGGAGGAGATGTAGGGAGGAGCAGCGTTGTGGAGACCTTTATGAGTGAGAGTGAAAGATTTATGTTGAAATCCTGACTGGAAATAGGCAACCAGTTTCGTGACTGACACCCGGGTAGTAAAGGGATCATTTTAGCGGGTGAAAGAAAGACAAAGCTTGGCTGCTGCATTCAGGACAGATTGGAGAGGGGGGAGATTTTGCACAGTGGGGACGATAAGCAAAGAGTTACAGTAGTCGAGACGAGAAAAATAAGAGCAACAATAAGAGTTTGAGTTGTTTCCACAGTGAGAAAAAGGACAGATTCTGGAGATGATTCTTGAGGTGCAGGTGGGCAGGAGCGGGCAAGGGATTGGGATATAGGGATGAAAGACAGATCGGGAAACTAAGTATAACCCCAAGACAGTGGGCCTGCTGCCTAGGAGTTTATGGTGGTGCCACACACTGACACAGAAAGGGCAGGGTAAGGGCTGTTAGTAGATGGTGGGATACTAGAAGTTCAGTTTTAGTGAGGTTTAGTTAAGATACAGGAGGACATGATGTCAGAGACAGCAAAACAGGGAGTCCCTGGTGTTTTGTAGCAGACCCGGAGTGATGTCTCGGAGGAGGTGTATAATTTTGGGGGTCATCAGTGTAGAGAAGGTACTGGAAGCCAAATCTGCTGATGGTTTGTCCAATGGGGGCTGTATAGATTGAGAAGAGAAAGGGGGACCAAGAACGGAAACCCGGAGGAAAACCCAGACAGCAAGAGGAAGAGGAGAGTAGGTAGAACCTGCAAATGAGACACTGAAGGAGCGGTTAGAAAGGTAAGATGAGAACCAAGAGAGAGCGGTGTTCTGGAGGCCAATGGCGCTGAGCATGTTGAGGAGAAGTTGGTGATCAACAGTGTCAAACGCTGCAGAGAGATCCAGAAGAAGCAACAATGAGTAGTTGCCCTAGATTTAGCTGTTAGGGGATCATTGGAGACTTTAGTTAGAGCCGTTTCCGTGGAGTGTAGGTGCGGAAACTGATTGCAGAGGGTCAAGAAGGGGAGTTAGCGGAGAGATAGCGGATAGGGAGAGTAGACCAAGCTTTCCAGGAGTTTTGGGAAATGAAGGGCAGGTTAGAGACTTTGGGCGGTAGTTATCAGCGCAGGATGGGTCCAGAGTGGGCTTTTTCAGTAAGGGAGTTATAACAGCATGTTTAAAGGAAGATGGAGTGGAGAGAGAGAGGTTATGCAGTTATGTGAGAGATGATAGCTGGAGAAATAGACTGGACAAGGTGGGAGGGAATGGGGTCACTAGAGCAGGTGGTGGGGTGCCCAAAAAGGGAAAAACAAAAAACCTGGACAATTCTTCTTTTGTCGTCGGGTTTAAGACTGAGAGTAGGCTGGGGGATGTTGGGGGAGGGACCAGAAAGGCTGCTGCTTGGGGGTTTTAGATTTTTTGCTGGTTTTTTTCAATTTTTTTCTTTAAGTGAGTGGACAGGTCTCAGCATGGGGGTCAGAGACCGGGGCCACTTTAGCCTGAGAAGGGATGGGGTTGTGTCCAAAAAGGGAATTTTGGGTTGTTGTGTTTGGGGCGATGAGGGGGGGTGAAAAAAATTTTTGTTTGGGGTTGGTGGAAAGGGGAGTTTGAAATTCCCCGAGCTAAAAATTTTATTGGAGAAAGTTTTGCAGTACTTCGACATCCTCCCACAGACCTCCGCAAAATTTTGGGAAAAACGGGTTTCAAAGGGGATTTTTGAGGCTTGGGGCCATGGCTTTAGGTGTCTGAAATTTGGTTGCGGTGTGTGGGGCGGTGCCAATTTTGTCCCGGGTTTGGGGGAAAGATTTCATTATAATTTTTTTGGACGCCAGGGCAGGGCAGGAGAGGAAGGGGAATTTGGGCAGTGGGGGCTGAAAAGATTTTTGTGAATTCCCCGAATTTTTCATGGGGTTAATATTTCGAATGGGGGACGGGGAGGGTGTCCAGAGGGGTAAGAATTAATTTAAAAATGAAGGAAAATAAAGTGGGTCAGGGGAATAAGGGTTTAAAAAGGAAGTTGGGAAACTTTAAAAAACCCCCCCCCCTCAAAACCCCCCCCTTGTGGGGGGGAAATTTTTAAACTTCCCAGGGCCTTAAAAATTGGTTAAAATCCCCGCAAGGGAAGGGGCCTGGGGCCCCCATTTTAATTTAAATCCCCCCCAAAATTTTCCGGGATTTAAATCGCTGGACCCCCGTGCGAAAAGTAACCCCCCTCAAAACGGAGCAAAAAACCCCCCTTTTCACCAGAGCCCGGGCCCCAAACGAAAACCAGCTGCGGCGTGAGGCTACCAGGGGCGTTACCCCCCACTTACTTGCCCAGCATGGCGGGTTTGGGGTTTTTCGAGGTACATAATCGTAATCCGAAGGCAAATCGGGACAGGCAGAAAGGTTTAGGGCATCGGCAGAGGTCTGGTCAAGACAGGCAGACCCGGCCCGGGGCGGGGGCGGCAAACAGGGAAGGGCAGGAAACGGGAAGCAAAAAAGACGGTCCCCGGGCGATTTGAACAGACTCTCAAAAAACCCAAAACAAAAGGGCCCCACAAACCCCGAACTTGGGGAAGGGCGTTTTTGGGGGGTGTACCAAATAGGACCCCAAACGCCCAGCAAAAACCCCAAATTGGGGGCGCAGGGCCCCTTTAAAAAACCCGACCAGCCTCCCCGCGCGGGGCGCCTAGGGAAAACGGGCAAAAGCGCGCGGCGCCGGGAACATACAGGGGGAGCGCACCGGGGTGTGGCAGGTAAAAATGCCGGGGGGGCCCCGGGGGGGGGACAGGGAGATGGGCCGGGCAGCCGAAACACCCCTTTCGCCGAAAAGCCCCGGGGGGCAGGGAGATGGGCGCGGGGGCCGCGGCAAACCCCCGGGCCCGGACCCTGCAAAGGGAGAGGGGAGCCCCGGGGGGGGGCGCAGCGGTGCCCCCGGCCCCCCTACAGTACCCCCCCCCCTTAGGTCCCCCCATTTTTTTGGGAAAACCCCAAGGAGGGCAGGGGAAAAAAGGTTTGGCCCCAGGGTTTTTCCAACGAAAACGCCCCCTCAGGGCCCCAACCCCTTCCAGTCGAAAAAAGGGAAAAACCGGGTTCCCCCCACTGGGCTTCTCCGCCAGGGCCTCCTTGGGCCTCAAAAATTTTTTTCAGAATCCCCCCCACAAAAAAGGCAGACAGATCTAAAGGAGAACGATTCAGCACCACAGGGTTGAGGGCGAGGGCATAGAAAGGGGTTTTGGGATACTCAATTGGGGGGGCAAACGGAGCTTGTAGACACCGGATTTAACTTTCCGGGGAATTTCCAAAAAGGGGCCCCAAATACTTAGGGGCCCAGCTTTTACGGGCACTTTGAAGCGAATGTAAAATTTGGGAATACCAAACTCTGCACCCGCTTAAATAAGGGGGGGCCGGTCCTCCGGTACCTGGGCGGCCTTTTGGGGTTTGATACAGAGGGGGGCCCGTTTTAAAAGGGGCCCGGGCCGGGGTGACCTGCCAGAAGCCCTTTATTTTCCCTACTTGGGCCACCCAAAAAAAAGGCGGGAACGTCACACGAATTTTGGCCCGAGGGAGGGGGCGGGCAAAGGGGGTAGCCCAAGGACAAAAAAAAAGGGAGAGGGTCCTGTTTGGGTTCCCGAGTCCAAGGAGGGTTTTATAAAAATTTCCCCCCAGGGGAAGGGGGGGTTTCCCAAAAAGTTTCCTGGGGGGCGAAACAAAATGTCGTAGGTAGGTCCCCAACCCCTTGGTTTTAAATCTCTACCTCCCCTTGGTTTTTAGGGATAGGCCGACAGAATCCCGCTGAACCCTAATTGAGTACCAGAGCCCGCCCGAAATTTAGACACAAACTGGACCCCCTTTTCAGGAAAAAAAGAAATTTGGGGGGGGGGGGGGGGGGGGGAAAAAAAAAAAAAAAAAAAAAAAAAAAAAAAGGGGGGGGGGGGCCCAAAGTAAGGGGCCCGGGGAAAAACGTGCTGGAAAAATGTTGGGCCCAAAAAAAGGGAGGAGGGGAAACCCCGGGGAGAGGGACAAAAATTTGGGCCATTTTAAAAAGAACCAATCGGGCACCACCCAAATGACTGTATTTCCCTGAAAGGGCCGGGGGGTCCGGGAATGAAGTCCAAGGGGATAGGACCCCAAGGGCTTTTAGGCACTGGGGGAGGTAGTATAAACCCCCGAGTCCCGATTCCCAGGACCTTGGGGTTTCACACCGGAGGTTTCAGGGGCCCGGACATAATCTCTAACATCAGACCGGGGGGGTTTCCACCATTTAAAAGGGGAGAAAAATTTAAACCCCAGAGACTTAATTTTTCTCCCCGGATGGCCAGGGAAATACGGGGAAAAGTGTCCCCACTTTAGAAAACGAGGCCGATGGCCGGTCGGACAAAAGTCCCTTTCCCAGGTTTGGGGGTTTTTTAAACTCCACATGGGGTGGGGGTAAGGGAGCCGTTCTGTAGGAATTAATGCGGGAAAGGTGCTTTTGTGCCCACATGTCCCGAGGAACGAGAAAGGGCATCCGCCCCCGAAATTTTTCTTTATTTGGGCCCAAAGTGAAGGAAAAGTCAAAGCGGGGGAAGAAGAGGGGCCACCGGCTTGACCAAGGGTTTAGACTTAAACAGGGTTGAAGGGTAGATGAGGTTTTTTTTGATCCCCTTTTTAAATTTTGAAGGGGGGCGAGCCCCCCCAACAATTTCCGCCATTCCCTTTTAGGCCAATTTAATGGCCAAATTGTTCACATCTCCAAAGAAATAATTTCGCTCGGGGTGGCGGTTAAAAGGTTTTTGAGAAGAATCCCCCAAGTACGCAATTTACCCCCGGGGGCAACTTTTTTTCAAGAGGACATTACCGGCCCCCTACAGAAGAGGCGTCCACCTCAAAAAAAAACGGACCCCAGTGGGTCCCCGGGGAAATAGCACAGGGGGCCCCAAGCAAAAAAGGACCTTGAATGCTCCAAAAGGATTCTTGACTTCGGAGGGGCCCGGGTTTGGGGTTTGGGGTTTTTCTTCGTCAGTGCCAAACCCGCGGGGCCACGAGCCGGGGGGAGAAGTGCGAGATGAACTGTCCCGTTTGTAGTTTCGCCAAAACCTAGAAAACGTTGGGTACCCGAAGACCCCCCTGGCCCAGGCCCCCAAAAATGAAAAACTGCAGACAGTTTTGAAGGTTTTATTCGGGGGCCTTGAATTTCCAGACTATTAAACCCCAAGGGAAAGGGGAACGGGAATTTCCTCAAATAGGGCCCTTTTTCTAATTTGGCATACAACTGATGGTCCGGGGACGTTTTTAACACCCCGGCGGGCGTGATGGCGGTGAAACCTTTGGGGCCCGGAAAAAGATCCCAAAGTCATCCCCAAATAAACGATGACACAGACATAGAGGGGTCCGAAAAATCCAATTTAAAAATTTTTTGGGAAAAAGGCGGAGCCTTACAAAGGCCAAAGGGCAAAGACCAAGATATTCGAAGTGTCCATCACCGGGGGGGTTTAAAAAAGGGTGGGTTTTCCCCTTCCGTCGCCTCCCCAATACAATCAGAATTTTAAGCCCACGAAAGGGCCAAAAAAAAAATTTAAAAAAATTTTTGGGGCCACGGGAGGCGGGCAAAAGCTCGGGAAAACAAAACAGGGGGGGGTTTTCGATTTTTTTAAAGGTTAATTATTTAACCACATAATCGATACAGGGCCGGAGGGGTTCCCTCTTTCATTTCACAAAAAAGAATCCCCCGGGTCCCGCAGGTAAAGGGTTTAAATTGCGAAAAAAGCCCTTGCGGGGGATTCCCCTTGAATAAACTCCGACATCCCTTTTTCCCCCGGGGCCGGGGGGGGGGAAAGGGGGGGGGGGGGGGGGGGGAAACTCTGCCTCGGGGGGGGGGGGGTAGTAAAACCCGGGGGTTTCAAATCGTTTGGCAGTCGAAAGGGGGCCGGGGGGGGGCAAGTTTCGGCTTGTCTTTCCCGGGGAAGCCCTCGGGAAAAATCCTGGTTTAAGGGGACAGGCGACCTGGCAGAGACTTCGAAGGTTTTGGGAAAAGCAGACCCCAGAGCCCGGGGGGGAGTGCCCCCCCAAAAGGGATCCCTGATTTACCTTTCCGGGCCCCAACCCAAGGTCTCCCGGTTTTCCCCTAGGGCGGAGCATTTCTTTGGGAACCAGGGAAGGCCCAGAAGGGTCTCAGAAGAGGAACAGGGAACCCCGGGGGGTTTTTCACCCTTTCCTGGTTAGCGCGCCAATCTCAGGGTGGGGGTTCGCAGTGCAGAACCGAATGGGATCCTTGACATTCCCACTTTACAGGGGGAGGGGGGGGGGGGGGCAAAATGGGTTTTCTGCAGAGGGTTTACTGGAAGCCCCAACTTTTAAAACCAAATGGGTTCTAATAAAGTTACCCAGCGGGCCCTGAGTCCAAAGGGAAGGGGTGGCCCCGAACGGGACTGTCCCGGCCAATTCCACAACGTACCGGGAAAGGTCAGGAAAGGGGGGAGGCCGCACTGACACCTAGGAAAGCCTCCCCTCGGCCCCCGGTGAGAGAGGTTCCCCAAGCCCCCCGGGGCAGCCCCCCAAAAAAAAAAGGCCGGGGGTGTCGAGGAAAACTCGGTTGGAAAACCGGGGCTTTTTTGTTGTCTCTTTCCCCCAAGGGGAATGTCCCAACCGGGGGGCCAGCCCCAATCAATTTGTCCGAGAGGATTGGGAGATCCCGAGCCGCGGCTCATTTTTTAACGCGTCCCCAGTGGGGCCTTGGGGCCCGAAAGTCGCCACCAAGAGCCTCGTTGTTCCATTTGAGGGGCTGAAGCTAGCCCTACGGAACTGCACAGAGTTTTTCTTCCCAAACCCAAAAATCACCCTGACAGAGGCGAAGCAGAGCAAGCAGCCGCGGGCAGGGACGGCCAGGTTCCTCGAAGACATGCGGGGAAACCCTGGAGGAAGCCTTTCCGATTTTGCCGTGAGCGGAACTCCCCGATCCCATACGGGTGGCCCCCGGCCCGAGCTTCGCCCCGTTAAGGACTAATAAAGAAGGCCACTTTAAACCCCGTCAGTGGGGGAAATTTATGCCAAGCATCTTTAATGTGGATGGAGCATTGAGAGAGGAAGCCTCTGCACTTCTTTTTTGGGGCTAATGATAACAAAAAAAGGGTGATACCCGCGTAACCAAACAAAAGCCAAATTTTTTTTAATGTAAACAGGATAAAAAGCCAAAAAGCCCAACAGAGGGAAAACAAACGCCCCCACAAAAAAACGGGCCCACGGGGTTTTTAAGGGGGGTAAAAGCACAACCCCTTTTGGCATGGCATAACAGAACATCATTGGGTTTGTAAATATAACAACATAAAACCAAACAAGAGTGAACTCACCCCTTTTCCAACCTCGTTTTGGGCCCCGGGGACCGGATAACCCCAATTTCCGGGGGGCCCCCGGGTGTGAGGGAATGACATCACGGCCTGCCCACAAAACCAAAAAGCATCTCCCGGGAAGTGACACAAAACCCTAACCAAGGGGACAACTGACATACATGGGCGCCGCAAATTCCCAAGGCAAACAAGGGGAACCCCCGGGAACAGTTTTTCGCCGATCCTTTCAAACCCCAACAGACACCAAACATTCCGGAGCAGGGAGAAAACACCAAAAAGAAAAAGAAAAAATAAAAAAAAAAAACACCCAAGTCCCAAAAACCCCAAAAGCAACAAATAAGAAAAAAGGGAATACCAATAAACAAGATAGAAAAAAAAAGGAAAGCTAAAGCACAAAATAAAAAAAGGGAAAAAAGTAAAAAACAGGGCACCCGAGAGGCAAAAGAAAAAGAAAAAAAAAAAAAAAAAAAAAATCTCCCAAAGCATCCCCCCTTAACCCCCAATCGCAGAGGGAACAACAAAAAAAAAAAAAGGAAAGGGGGGAGAAGAACAAAACCACAAAAGCTAATAAAGGGAAAAACCACTCTCTTTTAAGATTCAAAACCCCAAGGGGCTAAAAGTATCTAGAGCAATAAACCATATGCCTCCTTATCAAAAACATTTTGTCCCAGGCCCCCCCCTTGGTGTT